>CAUYPK010033058.1:0-37044 GCA_963574355.1 Loris lydekkerianus
CCTTCAAAACTGGATTCCTCCTCCTCACCATCTGTATGTCCAAACAGAGCTTCAGCTGTATCTGATGTGAGGGTATCAGCATTTAACCTACTGATTCCTCAATTATTGTAATTGTTTTGGGTATATATTTTTATTTTTGAAATTTACCAGTGGCTGCTGCATTTTCCACCTGGGCTTATACTCGAGTCACTAAGTTTCCCCAGTTTTTAGGGTGAAATTAAGGGGGTTGGCTTATATTCAAGTATAAACGGTAATTGTATTTCTTGTGCATATTCAACTGTTATAAGATTTACTCAATAATGTAATTTGTGAGGCTGTATCAAGTAATTAATACAAGTTCAGTCCTTTTTATTGGCTCTCAGTCTATAGCATAAAAAGCAACATTCAGAAAGGTGACACAAACAATAAATACCTTCATGGAAGGAATTATGTCAGCTCCAAAACTTTACCTTCTCTTATAATGAGAAGCCTGAGAATAAGAATGACTAATCAATTTGTACCAGAATGAAGCGAGCCCCAAGACCCTGCCACTTTCTGGTTTCTTTTCTCACCTATTATGCTGTCTCATTTGGCATGAGTGATTCCTATGTGTCTATGGAATATAACATAATATATGATATTAAGGAAAGAGTGAAGCAAAACGATTTCTTCTAAAAAAATCATCTCATTTATTTTGAAATGAGAAGTCTTCATTTTATAAAAATATTTGCTGAAGCATTTTTCTATGTTATTTTTCTAGTATGTTTATGTATAATGCAACATTTGAACGAAAGTTAAATATTTTCAAATGCATTACAAAAATTATACATTACTTGATACTGTTAATATGCCTTATATCATATTTTCATCGTATTCTTACTTACGAGAAATAACAGATATAATTTAATGGTATTTGGGATTTTCTTTTTTAATTTCTGCCATATTACACAATTTAGGTTTAATTACCTAAAAGAACCCTTCTAAGATTGAAGAAGAGATAAGAGATGTGTTTAACATTAACAAACTATTTCAACATTAAGCCTTAGTTTACTTATCTGTAAGATAAACGTAACGCAACAGTACTTACCATGTATAAGTAGAGGTTAATGTACAGACTAAAAGAGACAAAATGCATAGCTAATATATCGAAAAAGACACCATAACTGATACATTGTGTATCAATAAATGTTAGTTATATTGTAGATTGTTCTAAGTTAACAATTAGCTGAAATAAAAAAAACAGCTAATTAATTTAAGCTATCAAAATATGAAATATAATTTTTTAAAATAGCTTACTTAAAGCAATGTGTATTTCTCTATTAAAAGATTTACTATGGTTAGATCAACCTGATAATGTGTTCTTTTTAATATATTGTCACATTAAAACTTTAAATGACAATATAACCCACATATGTTAATGACATAATATTTACAAAACTGAAACTTAATACAACATATATGTGCTACAGAAAACAAGGTAAAATTCTTCATACAATTAAAAAAAATTAAATTGAGAACTTTAAGTACCAGCGAGAGAGTACACATACAATGACTTTAGTAACACCCCTTGACATTAATTTTAACCAAAGAAAACATTTTCAAATTTTATGTACCTACCCAGAGTAGGCAAACAGTCTACTATCCCAGAGATCATGAGTCCCTCTTGGTCCAGAATGAAAATAACAGGAATCTGTCCCATCAAACATATTCAATCCGTCTTCTGAATTTTTTGAAGCATGGCTGTGTACCAAATCTAAGAGGACTATGATGCCCATTGAATGAGCTGTATCGACCAACTCTTTTAGCTCTTCAGGTGTTCCAAAACGACTGAAGGTAAAGAAAACAGCAAGAACAAGATTATATCATATTTACAGCAAACAGCCAACTGTGCATCAATTATGTCACCAGAACAGCACTAGATACTTTAAATACTCAAATTCAGCATGACATGATACTTAGATATAACTCAAATTTTCAAATATTTGTTATGAAGCAAATATAAAATAATTAAATTAAAAAGCTAATTAAAATCAAGCTATTAAATGTAAATTTATTTATATCCCAACCATTACCTTTTGAAAATGTAAATGGTACAACTCTGCCTCTCTATCTTCCTAGCTTCTGATTTCTCTCTTCTAGCCTAGCTAGTCATGGTCACTCTTGGTCATATGTCTGCCACATCCCTTTGAATATGTACATTTGAGAATGAGGCTCTTTGAGTCTTTCTTTGAACATCTATGGTGCCCTGATTGAGGACATCCCGTCCCCCCACCATACTTATTCCCAAACTCCAATGCCCTCTAGTACCAGGGGACCAATGTCCCTGTGCCGTGCCTGTCACAACCCGGCAGAAATAATGTCTAGCTCCCATGCATGTGTGCTCGTGTTAAAAGCAGCTTCTTTGGCAGTGCTGCAGCTCAGTGGGTTCGAACCTGCCCCCAGCCATATAAACAACAATGACAACTGCAACCAAAAAAATAGCCAGGGGTTGTGGCGGGTGCCTGTAGTCCCAGCTTCTTGGGAGGCTGAGTCAAGAGAATTGTGTAAGCCCAAGAGTTTGAGGTTTCTGTGAGCTGTGACGCCACAGCACTCTACCGAGGGCGACAACTTGAGGCTTTTGTCTCAAAAAAAGAAAAAAAAAAAGCAGCCTCTTTGTTGGTACAAAATAGAAAACAAAAATCACTCTCAGAGTAAGGCCTTTCTTAATCTGTGTGTTATTTCAGTACTACAGTCTCTTGTAGCCTCAACTTTGCCTTTGAATAAATAACTTCCCTCATCATTAATTGTCTCTTTCTTTTTCACTAGACTATATGCTTCTTAAAAGCAGGGGTTGTGATCAACTTGTTTTAAATATACAATACGGTACTTAGTACATAGTAAGTCTTCTAACAGCCCGATCCACTGAGCAACAAGAACTATCTTTTAAAAGTGCAAATTTGATAATACTTAAAACCATGCTTGTGCTCCTCTGTCCGCAGGATCACTGCCAATATCATGGCCTCACTATACTGCCTATTATGGCTCCTTCCAAAAACATTAGATTATGTTCTGGCATCCACCCCTTCTACTCCTTATCCTAAGCACCTAGACTTTTGTACACTCATTGGACAGAATGTTCAATAAATGAACAGCACTAAAGTTTCATTCATTCATTCATTACTTTGTTTGACAAATACTTACTGAATTATTTACTTCAGGCCATAAAATTTTCTATACTTAAGGATACAACAGTGAACAAAACAAACATCACTGTCCTTATGGAATTTACATTCTAGTTGGGAGATAATAAATAAGCAAAATACATGGAATATCAGATAGTAATAAGTATTCCAAAGAGAAATGAAGAAAGGGTTCTGATGGGAATGGCAGGTTTGCTATTTGAAGTAGTATTATCAGTGAAAGTTTCATGGAGAAGGCCATATCTGAAGAAGAACAAATAAGGAATAAAGTATGAACATATGTAGGGGAAGAATGCTCCAATAGAGAGACATAGCAGGTGCAGGGAACTGAGGTAGGAATGATCGAGGAGCACTTCAAGAAGAACAAATACGCTAGCATGGCTAGAGTAGAATAATCAAGAAAGAATGAACCCAAAGAGTCAGCCAAGCCTCGCATCAGCTAGGGCCTAGTAGATCAATGTAAGGTCTCTGGCTTTTATTCTGAAAGAGTTAGAGTCATCTGAAGGTTCTGAACGAGAGAGTGACATAATCTGACTTTCGTTTTAAAGTGATTCCTCTGGGCACTGCGCAGGAAACAGACATGCGAATTGGGAGAGAGAAGGTTAAAGAAGGGAAAGAGGGCCAGAGAAAACAGAGTGACCAGTGAACAAGCTATGGAAATAATCCAGGTAAAAGCTAACAGCAATGTGAGCTAGTGTGGCAGCAGTAAGGGTAGATAAGGCAGCCAGATTTTGGATACTGTTTTTACATATGACAGTTTTTTGTTTTTTTTTTAATAGTTTGGGTGCAGTGAAGAACAGAAAGAAAAAAGTACAGTATAACAACAAGTTTATTTTATCTTGAACAACTGGAAGATGAAAAAACATCATTTATTGAATTGCAGAAGATTGCAGGAGGAATAGGTTCAAAGATAAGAACACGAATTTAATTTTAGACACATTAAGTGTGAGATGTGCTTTAGAATATCACAGTGTCGGGCCACGCCCATAGCTCAGTGGGTAGGATGCCGGCCACATGCATCCAGGCTGCCGGGTTCAAACCTGGCCCGAGCCAGCTAAATAGCAATGACAACTGCAACCAAAAAAACAGCCGGGTGTTGTGGCAGGCACCTATAATCCCAGCTACTCAGGAGGCTAAAATAATGTTCAGCTTTTATTAGCTCTATTAACCCCCAAACAAGTTATGAAATGTTAAATAAAGTATAAAAAATTCATTTTTAATTTTTGTCTGAAAACAAAAATGGATAGAAGTCTTTCATTTTACCTTGAAGCTGCAAAGAAGCTTGTGACTTGATAACCAAAACTGGCATAGTAGGCATGCTCCATGATTGCCATCAGCTGAATGCAGTTGTATCCTAGATGAGCAAAGGTCAAGTGGAAACTGAAGGTCACATTTTAAGGAAAGTATTGAAAAACAGGCATCCTTGTTCTAAAGACAGTAAGTTTTACATACGATCTATAAGCTCTAATCATCTTGAAAATTCCACTTTAACATTTTTTGCTTGTCTGACCTTCTAACACATAATCGGACAGTTAATTTCTTAGAGTTATATTCTACCTAGTTGAAATGTCTTCATTTTAACAAGCAATAAATGATATGCAAATTTATCCTTAATTTGGTTTTAGGATATTAAAGATGTCAATCTACACATGCTAAACTTCCGCTGCACTTGTAATATTCATATCCAAGATTATGAAAGCTAAATAAAAGTAACTGCTTGACACAGACTTTTTAATTTTGTCTTTTTCTATATATTTCAGTCATTTTTACCATGTAACATAAGAAATACTACCAAATCTATTTTATCAAAAAGGTAGCTTTTAAGCAGGCATAATTAATGCTTCTGTTTTTCCACTATTTTTTGCAAATATAAATTTACTACAAACATGCATATGGGCATGCATGTGCACACACACACACCACCTTCCTTTATATTCCAATATGTTTTGCATTAACAATAAATGAATTAACTCAGATAGTAGGTATTGTATTTTAAAAATCTATAACATTAACAACATTTATTAATGTATTTTTAATATAAGCAAATAATCAGAGAAAAGGAACTCTTGGTTTCTGAGGAAATATAAAAAGCTAAGAAAGTTTTTTCTCCTTCAAAGTATAATTTGGAAAAATGTTCAAACATGATTGGATTACTTTCAAGGTTACAATTCTGTAACTTACATGGAATATATTCTTATTCTGTATTTAAAGTACAGTTCACATAAGCTTTCCAATTTCATAACAGTTTATATAAATTTATATTGAATGCCAGTTCATTTAATTATATAACTTTACTTGTAAACACATGTAAACAAACAAGTAGCAAATTAATTTCATTTTTCTTGGTTGATCTTGTAGTTCTCCATGTACATGTTTCAGTACATTATCCATACTGAAACAATTACAAATTCACATTTGGTATTAGAAATTTATACATTTTAAGAAGGGCATACACTTCTCTATGATTTCATAATCTTCTGAAAAGTTACTATTGGTTAATCTATTATAAAAAAATAAATTAACCCCATGAATACTTATAAATAGAATTCCTGATAGAAATATTAATATAAACCTCTGCTCAGATAACATAAATCAATTACTGTGTATCTTATAACAAACATATAGAGTCTATATTTTATTTCTCTACTATGTAATAAATATTATGTTATAATCAAGCAACATCTTAATTATTAATTATTATTAATTTTTAAGGCATTAATCATTCCTGAATTTATTTAATTTCAAAGTACTATGCTAGGCAATTCAGATATGAGGATGAAAAAGAGAATCTTTGTGCTCCTGAAACTTCTATAGGAAATGAATCATAACGTATTACTCTATTATATAAAAGAATAACTCAATACAGCAATTTTAACAAAATACCTATTAAATATAATTAAGGCCAAATTATCCATACACTTAATTAATTGTGTTGGATGCGACGTGACTTCGCCACTAAAGATAATCAGTAGATAACCGAAAACTAGAACCATGAATTAAAAACCTTTCCTCTAGCCAAAATTTGGACTGAAGCAGAAATATTATAATTAAATGTACCTTATTATCTTGCCTAAACATTGGATTAGATGCTAAGCATGCTATGAAATTATGTTTTTTTTGAGTATTAGTTACAAGTTGGAAAATACCAGATTTAAAGCATACTCAATCATTCTCCAGTATACAATACATTTTCTTGGTTGTTCCCATGAAGATAGGGTCTCTGTCATTACAGTCCAATATATGAGTATCTAGCACAATGTGCCTCTCCTAGAAGAAGCTCCATGAATGTTTGTTCACTAAGTTATCCATATAGGGGCTGTATGCAATGACTCTGACATAAATGTGTTGTAGGTACCTTACACATAAAAGATTTTTTCCCTAACAAATAAAATGAACAGGTTATGATGAATGACCACTTAAATTGATAAACAGTTTCTCCCATAGAAAAGTAATTATGCTTACATATTTATCTATAATTTTAAAAGCCACCAGGTTCACATTACTTAAAATTGAAATTGGAATAATATCTTCCATTCTTATGTGTTATCTTATTCCATTTCTCTTTTCTATGCTATCACTATTACAGGGCAATTTGAGAAGCCTAAAATAAAATGCATTTCTATTACATATTTAATCTCTTAACACAAAAAAGGAGACAGTTGTAATTAGCTTTTCTAATAAGAGAACAGACTCATTAAAATTTTATCTGAATGAAAATCAGTTATTACTTACCAAGGTCTTTGATTCTTGGTAGTACATTGCATGTAAAATGTTTATAAGAAGCTACTTTTCCTTCATGGGAAGAAATTCCCACATGAGATTCATAAATTCTCAGACTTCGTGGCTTCTTTGGTCTGGAATGCTTAAACTAGAGAACATAAAATTGCATGTAAAACGAAACCAGGAATTCAGGTATGACGCTAACTGATCACATACGTTAAAATGAATGGTGAATAAACTTAGTCAAACATTTGGAACTATTTTCACATAGAAAAGACAATGGCTACGCTCACTAAATTTGGGTGAAAGGGGGAAATACCCTTTTTATGATACACCTATTTTAAAAGAGTAATGTAATGGCGTATGCCATATTATTGAGTGATTTTTTTTTTTTTGAGCCTAAGCTTTAGAGAAAATGTAAGAGCCAAGAAATGCAGAGATGATTATCAAACCCAAAGAATTTATCAACAAACTCCAAAAATTTAAAGGACAAATAAGTTCAAAGATACATATGACACATGTAAATTATACAGCAGTAAAAATTATCCTAATTAATACATCCATGAGGTAAGTCTATGTCTTGCTCCTACAGACATTGATTCTGCTTAAACCGATGGCCTTGAGAAACATTATACCACTCAACGATCTTTAGTAAATCAGATATTCTAACTTAAAAAAAAATTGTATCACTTACAGATTGGGGATTAAGTAGTGACTTAGTATTCTTTTTCTCCCCTTTAACCTCAAAAGCATAGAATAAAACAAAAACTTGTTCATATTTTATTGGCTACACAAAATGGACTCGGATGTACGTACAGCTTAAGAGGAGCACTATGACGTGAAATACTAAACCAGAGGTAAAGAGAGGTGTGGAACATTACTATAAAAGATACAAAAGTAAAAATTAATTTTCCTAGAAATATTGGAACAGGCATTTTTTTTAAAGATTTGTTGTTCTCACCTTATAAGAGTATTCTGGATCCCAGTGTATCCAATCATAATTCACATTATCACCTTCACGAACCACATACTTCGCCCATGGTGAAATACGATACAAGATCTCTCCACTTTTACTAGTAATAACTACCTAAGAAGAGAAGGACAAGTTATTGCTTTAAGATACTTTCAAAACTCTAAGGTAATACATAATAGCTTATGAGCACTGCTACTAGTAAGAAAGGAGAAATGAGCTTAAGATTCTAGACCATCACATAGACACATGACCCTCAGAAACATATTTTAATTCTAAAGACATTGCTTTCCTCATCTGCTATTAAAGTATGATCCTTAAAGTCATTTCTAGCTTGGATGTTTTATGAGTCTGTCAATTTCCATCAGTAGAGTGGTTAAATTAAACATATAGTAGATACTAAAAAGATAAGGACATTACTTGAAAGTTGCTTCAACATAAGGAAAAATCCCATTCTATTAAAAAAAAAAAAGATAAGTGAATTATATCATCATTTTTTTTTCTTTTCCTTTTCATAGCAATTAATGATAACATCTTCAGGAAGCTGAAGGAGAAAAGTGAGTCTAACCCCTGTGATAGTGTACATATACACAAAATTTCCACCTCTTCTCAACTTTCTTTATATCCTATTTCATGTGTTTCGTCCCATATAAAACAAAACATTGTCCCCTTTAACCATCCATTCCCATATTTGCCAACAGTATGACTATTGTTTCCAATAATAGAAAATAACAATAGAAAGGCAAATATAATTTTACTGAATCCACCATTTTAGAGTTAGTACTGAATAAAAAATTTTGAATTTATCCAGCCATAATAACAGAGCTTCCAAGAGATCGGAATTGTAACATTTTTATTAAGTTACCTTTTTTTATTAAACTTTCTAAAAGCAGGTAGAATCTGATAAAAAATGTTCAGATTAGGAGCTATATTATGCTCCCAACATTGAGAAAGAACATATTCTTCAAACTTCTTTGGCAGAGAAAACCTTAAGTACTCATAATTCTTGGTAATTAAATATTTGTATAATGCTTTATAGTTTAGAAAGGACTTTCAGATTTATGTCTCACTTGATTCCAGAAAATCTTTATGACTCAAATATTAAGATTGACTTGTTAAAAATCCTCAAGTCACCAAGTAGCAGAGAGACAGAGCTGTCAATACTTACTTGCTTTCTCTAAACAGGATTCTACGGAATCCTACAGATGCCCAAAACGTATAAATCATGGTTTATGATGTAGGAGGCAGGTGAGTAGTGAAAGGAATGTCTAATTTATGTGAATACAGTTCTTTCTCCTTCTTCATTATCCCTCCCACTTATTAAAGTTGATTACAGCCAAGTATTCCTATTATTCAAAACTTATCACAAAAGCATGAATCGATAGGACCAACCCACTTTAAGATATTTTACCCCAAAAGTAAACTGTTTTGAGACAAAGTGCTTTGCTTGCTCATCAACCCAGAACAGGCTATGAAAAAACAAAATACTATAAATTAACTTTTGATGACTAGTGCTGCATCAAATTCATTCATCTATCTTTTCTTTGTTTTGTTAATAGATCTATAACCTCTTCCAGGGTAGATCATAAATGAATACTTCTTTTTAAAAATATGTGTTGGCAGAGAAAGTGTTTGAAACTTTAAGTAAAGAACAGGAAGAATCTACTTCATGCTGAGTTTTATTCTTACAGCTCTGCAACATTAATTCGCTATTTTGCTGTATATACAAATGTCTTCAGAGGCTACTGAGTGATGCATATTGGAAGGAACAGTCCCTCCTTGAGTTTCTGATGCTTCTACATCTTTTTCTGGGTATGCCAAGAATGCAAGGCCCTAACCATTGTTAACAGAGCCATTTCTCATGGATATATTTGTAGCCAGCAACCTTGACGGATGAAATAATGTCTCCCTTGAAGACAACAGAGCTGGCTTGCTTACTACTTGCTACAAAAGAATGGATTCTCCAGGCTCAATATTCCCCAGATATAATACAAAGCCCGTGTGTGAACAGCAGCCATCTGGGCAGCACTGCACCACCTCTATGGGGTTTGGAAGACAAGGGAAACCAGTGCAAACAAGATGCCCACACTGCCCACTGTGCTAGGAGTAATAAAATCATTTGTCTCTAATTTAAGGTGTCCTGTGCTTTCTGCCAGAATCTGTTAAATATGAAGTGTTAAAAGATTAACTTCTAAGCTTATAAGTAAGGTAAAATCAAATCACACACCTGATGAAGAAATATTTGCTCAATCACTGAATGAACGTCAGTATTTTAGTTTCCAATGGTTCCATTTTTTTACCCTCTCTAAAGCCATTACAACTAGGGCTGCTTGCTGGGGTAGAGACTTTTAATTTTCCCACTCCCTTCTTCTTTCTTAGTAATAGAATTAAGATTAAATAATATATAGAAAAAAGCTTTCCACCAAATCTGGAACACATAACTTTAATTGTTACATAATAAATTTGTCTATTTTGGGGGGGTCCTAAATTTTGAAAGTATCTTTGTTACCATAATTTAGGCTTTTCCCACTTACACGTTTGTCTGTGGTCGCCACTTGAACTTGCTCTCAACTTTCTATTCCTAAACTGTTGTTATTTTTGTAGCCAAATAAGAATATTATAATAAACCTAAATAAATCTAACCTGAGAGACATTCCAATGAATAAAGAATATAACCTTCATAAGCAAAAATATACTTTGCTTATGAAATTTTAGGGGTGGGTGAAAGGAGGGTACATTTTATGTTTTCCTTATGAGTTCAGATTCTAAATGGAAATATTTAAGATGAGACAAGACTTTATATCATTTCATTCACAACCTTAAAATAGCAGCATACTACTCAATAGGCACAATGTAAGGGTATATGGTGCACCTTCTGGCTAAGGGACAGAACTACAACTTGAGTCTACCTAACAAATGCAACAAATGTAACCTAATCATCTATACCCTCATATTAATCTAAAATTAAATTTAAAAAAAAACTCAGAGAACAATATCAGCATGCTATATACTAAATTGAAAGAAAAATAGCTCGCTGAATTTAATTTGCAACAGTAAGTCCAATAGTAGCTGATAGGTAAAGAAGTTCACTCGATACTGTCAAATGGAAAAATCTCATATACTGCTAGTGTGAGTACTAAACAGTATTTTATAAAATCTCTAAACAGCAATTTGGAAATATGCATCACAAATTCAAAGAAAAGTAACTCCAATGACTCAGCAATACTAATTATAGAAGTATGCTCCATGGATGTAATCAGTGATGTAACCAAAAAATAGATCCTTGTTTATTATTGTTAGTGTTACTTCTACTAGCAAAAACTGAATGATTGAAAAATGTACAATTGTTAAAAATGATACTTTTGAATCCTAATGAAGGTTGTAAAAATTTCTTCAAACTTATGAAAAGGGTTATATTATATCTAATGTAAATGCACACAATCTCATAACCTGCTCCACACAAAAAAGACAGAAAAAAATAGAAAAATATTGATATGGTTAACTATGAGTGGGAGAATTGTCAGCAATCTTTGTATTCCAGATATGTTTCTACATTATTATTTCATGTCACTTTAATAGCTTCTAGATGTTGAAAACATGTTTTAATAAGGATTACAAATATATGAATCACGTAAATTACACCCACACACACATCTGTAGATTAGAGGTATGTTACTCAAATTATATATCCTATATAGGTTAGATATATTTATAAAATGTAAAAAAAAATAGAACGTAAAAACATACATCAAATAAGAAACATAGTAATGAAAGTAATACCTTTATAAATTTTTATAGACCAAATAGACATTTTGTACAATTATAACAATTTATGCAATTTTTTAAATTTTAATTGTTTTAACACATCCCTTTAATGAGGCAAATTATCTATCTGGCTTATGGGAGATTACCGTCAACACAATTATTAGACAGAATAAGGAATTGAATAAAAGAAACTTCTACCTACATAAAAGTCAAACTGACTTAAGTAAATTGCTCAGAGTCAAATTTTATTCAGGGTAATCACTTAGAATTCAAATATACATATAAAAACAGTAAATGACAATAAAACATGTGCAGTATGTTTATTCCTGTTAGGAAGGTCCTTTAAAATACTTCTTACAGAAAAATATTTTTCCATGCACTTGAAAATTACTGAGATAAGAGGCTCTTCAGGTGGCCAACAATTTTATGTAAAAACATTAGATGTGTTCAGCTGGTTAGAACTAAGTGTTAGCATACTTTGGAAGATGGTAATGAATGTACCTCTAGGTTTCATGATTGAACGTATAGCAAAGTAACAGAAAAAAAACACAGATATTGAATAATATAATTCAAATTGCCCAAATATTAATATCAGACTCTCCATGTTATAAAGAAAACCTTTTCTTTAAAAAAAAATTACTTAAAGCAGTGTAAGAAAGATATTGATCAAAATAATTATTCGACATGATAGATACACATTAGAGTCGGTGAGGCACAGTGACTCATGCTCATAATCATAGCACTGTGGGAGGCCAAGGTGGGTGGATCACCTCAGCTCAGGAGTTCCAGACCAGTCTGAGAAACAGGGAGACCCTGTCTCTAAAAACTAGCCAGGTATTGTGGTGGGCCCCTGTACTCCCAGCTACAGGGGAGGCTGAGGCAAGAGAATCTCTTGAGCCCAAGAGTTTAAGATTGCTGTGACACCAGGGCACTCTACCAAGAGCAACAAAGTGAGATTCTGCCTCAAAAAAACAAAACAAAAGAACAAAGTCATTTCTAATTTATAAAACGTTCTTGGTATCAAGGACAAAGTGGAGAAAGGGCAATCTCTTCAATAAATTGTGCTGGGAAAACTGGATACTCATATGCAAAAGAATAAAACTAAATCTGTATCTACTGCCATATATAAAAAATCAAATCAAAATGAATTAAAGACTTAAATCTAAGCCCTGACAGTAGGAAAGTACTAAAAGAAAATACTGGGAAAATTCTTCAGGCATTGGTCTGGGCAGAAACTTCTTGAGTAAGATCCCAAAGCACAGGAAACTGAAGCAAAATTGGATGAACAGGATCACAGCAGGTTAAAGAGCTTCTGCACATCAACAGAAATGATCAACAAAAGGAAGAGACACCCACAGAATGGGAGAAAACATTTACAACCTACCCAATGGCCAACAAATATATGAAAAATGTTCCACATCATTAATCATGAGGGAAATGTAAATCAAAACTATGATGAGATATCATTTCATCATAATTAAAGTGGCTTTTATCAAAAAAGACAGGCAAAAACAAATGCTGGTGAAGATGTGGAGAAAGAGGAAACCTCATTCACTGGGGTAGGAATATAAATTAGTGCAGTCTGGAGAACAGTACAGAGTTTCCTCACAAAAATAAAAACAGAACTACCATACCATTCAGCAATCCCACTGCTGATATATATACAAAGGAGGGGAATTCAGAATATCAAAAAGATAACTGTTATGTTTATTGCAGCACTATTCACAAAGGCCAAGATTGTTAATCGATTATCAACTAGGAGTCCATCAGCAAATGAACAGATAAAAAAAACTGTGGTACATACAGGCAATAAAATAGTACATAACCACAAAAAAGAATGAAATCCTGCCATTTGCAACAACATAGATAGAAATGGAGAACATAACTTAAATGAAATAAGTCAAGCACAAAAAGATCTTGGATGTTCTCACTCATATGTGAAAGCTAAACATTAAAATACTTTATCTCAGGGAGACAAAGAGTTGAATAATGGTCACCCAAGGTTGGGAGGGGTAAAAGGAAGAGGGAGATAAAGTGGAAATAGTTAATGTGTGCAAAAATCGTTAAGATAGAGTGGACAGTATGTAATACCAAAACAAAGTGATTGTAATCAACATTATGGTAGGTCAGTGGTTCTCAACCTTCCTAATGCCATGGCCCTTTAATACAGTTCCTGTGGGTCATAACCCACAAGTTGAGAACCGCTGTTTTAGCGTATATTTTAAAATAACTTAAGAGGTGGAACTGGCATGTTCTTAATGCAAAAAAAATGTTAAATGCCTGAGGTAATGGAGACCCCTATTACCCTAATTTGATCAATTTACATTATATGTCTGTATAGAAACATCATATGTACCCTACAAAGATAAACAACCATTATGTACCCATGATAATTAAAAATGAAAAATATAATGAAAAAAGAAACAAACAATGCTAAATATTTTTTGACATTTTAAATTCAGCTTTCTTGAGTTATAATTGACAAGTATTGCATATAGTCAGATTACAACATGATGTTTTGATATGCACATACATTAACACAATGTATTTTAACAACATGCACATTATGTGCCCACCAATTAGATGAAATCATGGCCACAGTATACATGCCCTTAATTTACCAGCTGTTATCCCTATAAAAGCTGAGTTATATAAAAACCACTCTAAGGTATCACCTAACCCCAGCAAGATTAGCCTACATCACAAAGTCCCAGAACACCAGATGCTGGCATGGATGCAGAGAGAAGGGAACACTTCTACACTGCTGGTGGGAGTGCAAACTACTACAGCCCTTTTGGAGAGAAGTATGGAGAATCCTCAAAGATCTAAATGTAGACCTCCCATTTGACCCTGCAATCCCATTACTAAGTATCTACCTAGAAGAACAAAAATCATTTTATCACAAAGACATCTGCACTAGAATGTTTATTGCAGCTCAATTCATAATTGCCAAGACGTGGAAGCAAGCTAAGTGCCCACCAACCCACGAATGGATCAACAAACTGTGGTATATGTATACCATGGAATATTATTCAGCCATTAAAAAGATGGATACTTTACATCTTTTACATTTACCTGGATGGAGCTGAAACACATTCTTCTCAGTAAAGTATCTCAAGAATGAAAAAATATCCAATGCACTCCATACTAATATGAAATCAATATATAAACAATTACATGCTCCTAAGAATAATAAAACACTATTATAGTCCAGTTCTGGGGTAGAGGGAAACGGAAGGGAGGAGGGGGGAGCACGTGTAGCAGGAGGAGGGAGGGCATGAGGTGGGATCTCACCTAATGTGCACATTGTGAGGGTGTATAACACACCCCCTGGGTGAGGGGCTCTTCTACAAATGGAACTTTACCCTGTAAGTAAGAACAATGTAACCTAAATATTGTACCCTCATATTCATTTGAATAAAGTTTTTTTAACGAGCTGAGTTCTGGAACATTAAGATGGGAAGGAAGGAACTATGAAGGCCCAGGTCACTGGCCATTTGCCAACAGGCACACTAGTTCACATGCTGACTTGGTGTATGTGGATATGTGTGCTTCCAAGGTGACTGAACAACATCGTCTCACACACACAGGAGAGAAAGAGAAATATACACACATACATATGTAATGCATATTGTAATTTAAGTAACTTTTAGTAGCGTATGGCATAAAAACAGATAAATTATGAGAAAAAGTAATCAAAAGTTCATGATTAAGTAGGAAAATAAGTGATAATCCAGAGGAGAGTATGATGATTCTACCAAATAACCTGAATCATAAAGAAATAAAAGTTTTGTTTTGTTTTGTTTTTTTGCAATTTTTGGCCAGGGCCAGGTTTGAAACCGCCACCTCTGGTATTTGGGGCTGGTGCTCAACTCCTTTGAGCTACAGGCGCCACCCTAGAAATAAATGTTTTTAATATTCACAAATAATACAGTATAAAAGTTACTTTAAAATATATGATAGACAGAATTTACAATATCTAATTTTAAAACAGCTTCATGTAATTTAAAATGAAGTTTCCAAATCCTATTTTAATTCAACTAAAATTTTAACCCTTATCCTTTTTGTTAAAGGAAAGAACCTATTTGTATTATTTTTATTCACAGTTTTGATTATTATTCCTGCTGGACTAAATTAATATTCAGTAAGATTATGTAAGAAAGAAATCTCTTTGACGTTGTAGGAGGCTGAAAATCACCTCCCAAAAGATACCACATACCTACTCCCTAGAATCTATGAATGACATCTTACATGATAAAAAGGAGGTTCTCTGTAGGCATGCATAAGGTAAGGATCTGGGAAGATTACCCAGATTATCCAGGAGGGAAATCATGGAGGAAAATTTTACACATACAAGAAGAGCAGGCAATGTGACCAAGAAGAGGCAGATTGGAGTGAGGGGGCACTGGCTGAGGAAGCAGCTACCAGAAGCTGGAAGTGTCAGGGAACAGATTCTCCCCTAGACCCTGCAGAGGGCGTGTGGCTCTGACAACCGCTGAATTTCAGTCCAGTGATACTTATTTTAGCTGCTGGCTTCACAGCTATGAGAGAACAAATTTCTGTTACATATAGTCACCAAGTGTATGTAACAGTCACAGAAATATATGAAAAACAAAATGCTTTTAAAGCAAGTATTGGTTTTCTTTAATAACAAACAAGAACACTTACAGAAAACTAATACAACCTTCAAGGAAAAATTTGGAGTTGATCACTTTTCTTTTTTTTTTTTTTCTAAGAATAAAATGGAATGTGTATATAGTTAGTTAAATCTATCAGTGCCAGAAAGAGTTAAAAAATAAAGTTATCTTTATTAGTCTAAATAATATAATTTGTCTTATATTCATTTCCTATTCCCAAAAAGTAGATATCTTCACTAAAGTAGTGATCTTCACCAAACAAGGCAAGTCTCCTTGAAAACTCCCAGGGAAAGCAAACTTGTTCAAAGTAAGCATTGCTAGTTCCAGAATTGGTAGAAGAACTTTCAAAGGTAAATTTATAATATACAATTGTAACTATCTTTCTCACATAATTGTTTTAAAATATTAATCAAAAAATACATGGTACAAGTGAAGGACCCAAATTTCCCATTTGGAAAAGTTAAGAGGCTATTTTTTTCTACCCAACACCTGACATATTTATTCCCTTAAACAGATTTGAGATTATTTAAATAATAATGATCAGTGGACAATAGAAAATGCTTATTGAAGAAATTGCATTTGAAAATTTCTAATGTTCTTGAGAAATTTTTATAAAACTGCATATAGTTGATTGATAAAATTATATAAATTAGGTTTACAGTTAAACATAAATTGATAATACCATTATTTATATATTGTACCTGTTATGAGAAACAAGTAAGCATAACTGTTAATATCGAAATTATTTTGTCTATTAATTTTATGTGGATACTAAAGTTTATACGTTTTAGAGATATCCTTTTTTGTTTCATTATTTGGTTTATAATTTTCAATTAATCAAATAACCTTGTATAGCCACAGGAATGTAAAATCAACCTTGTGATGCCCCTTACTTGTACAATATTCAGGGATTGAGAGGGGCAGAAAAGAGATCAGATGATTAGATTAAGGCTCCCTGCACTCTCGTGTTATGCAACACTGGGTACTATACAAAAGAAAAGATATCCTTGCTAGTATCTTAACTAAGAAAAGATGGGAATCAGTTCAACTTCAAAAGTAATAACCTATTGATGAATTTTAACTAGTCTTACTACTTTGCTTTTACAGGAGATTTCTGATTTTTAAACATGCTATCCCAATTCAGCTATTGTTCCTTAAGAAAGGAGAAAGCTTTCCAAGGTTGAATCCATAGTAATGGCTTGAGTAAGAATAAAGTGTTTCTCTAACAGAAATAAAGCTATTATTAAAAAAAAATCCTTAAAGACTGAGCATATTAGTGAAGAAGAATAACTAACCCTATTATCTGTAATGTGATGTGTAAATAGCAGATCAAATTGTACCAAACTTTGGCATAAAGGCCACGATCATATCAGACAATAAAAGACTAATTTTAATGTATAATGCCCACAGTTACATTGCCCTGACTTAAAATCAACTATAAAATTACAGAGATATAAACACTCATTTCTGTAATTCTTACACATGGGAGAGAAGAAACTACCGAATACTGTCAAAAGTAAATTAATAAAGACCAGCAGTTTGCTTCTTTCAAAAGTAGGTTCTTATTTAGAATAATTTAAAGAGATGGATGCTTCTGTACTTATAAAAAGTAGGATTATCTACCACAGTTTACCGTATAGTTCCCCAATCTTCTAGCCTAGTTTAGAAGTATCATGATTGTAATATTTTTTTCTGTCTCTCTTGCCTACTGAGGCAAATCTTTAAAGAAATAAAGAAACAACTAAGTAGAACTGTTAAAGTGTTTGCTTCATTTCAAGTACATTACCTGAACAAAAGCCTTATAAAGTGAGGTCACTACAAAAAGGCAAAATCCGAAGGGATTATGTGAGATTTAGGAAGCAGGCATTGAAAATGATATCCCTGAGCAAGTGAGAAAAACTACAGCTAAGTGAAATAAATAGGAACAATGCTGAGATGTTGTAATCGGGTAAAGATTGATTAGGTGCCTTAGACTAGAAAACAAATGAATTACACATGATAAAAAAAAAAAAAAATACAGGATTTAAACATCTAAGATATTAAAAGATCAATATACTAATAAACCAAAAACGGGAAAAAAATCAGTGAGTTTTCATTACTGAAAAAGCGTGCTTCAAACAGACTCATCCATGTGCAGTGAAGGCTAGAATTCTATTAAGTAAACAGAGTTATAATCTGGTATAAATCCAATAAAAAAAATCTAAGAATTATTTTCAGAAGTGATAGGATAGGTGAGGCACTATCATAAATATTTTATTAATTATAAATGTCTATCTAGTGAAAATTGAATCATTTGAAGGAAACAGTATTCGTTAGCAATCATTCCAAGTGCTACTATGAAGAAAAAATATGAAGTATAGTAGAAAAAAATAAATTAATCCCTAGAAAAAAATCTAGGGGAATTCTAAAGACTATATACAGAATACATAATTCTAAAATATACAATTATATATTTAATGTACATTGACACTAATATCTCCAAGAATATAGTTAATGGCTATTACATAAATATTAATGATGAGAAGAATTCTTCCTGAATACTTAAATACTCTTCACAAATTAAGGTCTCATACATTGTAACACCATTGCTCTTTTGTTTGTTTTCTTCTAGAAAAAGACTTGTATTTTGCCAGCAAAGGGTATTATTAGAGAAAAGAGAATGAGAACTAGATATTATAAAAATGACAGAAATAAGTACATTCATCAAGAAATGAGAAAGTGATGAAATAGGCTATCCAAGAGAAATAGAGAATGACTACCTGTGAGATGTAACACAGGTACAAATAAGCATTTGGATATCCTCTTACCAATTTATTTTTATAAAAGATGGTCAAGTATGGGAGTGACCTTTTGGATAACAAAAGATTCAGAGACCAGAGATGGAAACACTGATAATGAAGGACATAGTGGTAAATAATAGGAGTCTTCACAACAGAGGCACTTTCAACCTTTCTAGGTGCATTTAAATCACTAAACGTTGATGCCTCCATTTTATGTAGATAGAAAGCAAAGGCACCCGGTAGCAATCTTGGGTTTTGATTGCTCAATGCAACAAAGGTCCAGAAACAGGAGAAGACTGGGGAACAGTAATAAACTGGTGAGTATAATGCAGTCAGCAAGACACAGGTCAGGGAAGAACCAAGGGGAATATTCATATGAAGAGATGTAGTGACCTGTTGTTCACTGTTAAAAACAAATCACATGTCTAATAATAGATGTTTTTTTTAGTTTGCGCACAAGTCACATGGGGAAAACTACTGCTACGGGATATCAGAATGTGTAAAGATGAACAGACCAAAGAGTTGAGAAAAAAAAAAAAAAAAAAAAAAAAAAAAAAAAACTTTAAATTGAAGAGAGTTAAACATTAATTTTGACATTTAACATACACTTAACTGTAGTACTCAATAAAAGAACTCAGCTTAAATGTAAATGTTTAAATCATAAAAAAGATTGCATAGAATGTACGTTATCATAAGAAAAAGGTTATTTCCTGTAGGCATACATTTATTCATTATTATTTGAAGGCATACTTGGCTAAAGTGCAAATACTTTTATTAAACATAACCAAAAATAATACCCACCTAACAGTCACAAAAATGTAATTATCTTCCTTTTTCTGGCACAGCTTTAAAAGATCAAATACTAAATAAAAACTGTCTTGAAAAAATTAGCTCCCTATATAATTTAAAAGAAAATGGTATGAAACACTTTTATTTTAAAAAACAACATATTTCTAAAGAAAAAATGAAAGTTTTCTATGCTCCAGACTTTATAATCTTATTTAAAATCTATAACGCCCACATTGAAGAATAAAAGAATAGAAGATTAAAAAATAAGTGCGAGACTTTTTAAAGTACATGGATATGAGAAAAAGAAAGTCCGCTTATACATTTGAAGTATTTCCAGAATCAATGTTCACGTTAAGGGAACAGAGAACAGATCTTTGTAGACAGCCTAGTTTTCCAGATCACTATGATTCACTTCTATAAACACTAAAACAAAAAGAAGAAAAATAATAATTTTTTACGGTTAATTTTCTAAAATGTATTAGCATTCACTTGTGGCCTTAACAGAGAAAATTAACTTGGTGAGATTGATTTCTATATACTGACATGTTTGGAACATAAACATTATCCCCCTGAATTCAATAAGACAATACAGCAGAACCTTTATGAGTTGACCACCTAAGGGAGTAAAAAACAGATCAGCATACGGACATGATCAACATAAAGAACTAGGCCTACTCTACTGACATATGCATGCGGCGCGTGTCCGGTTTGTGAAAATTAGGTCAACTTAAGGAGGTGGTCATTGTAGGGAGGCTAGAACTATGAAGGTTCTACTGCGTTAGACTTTGCATGTGTTCACAGCAGCAGTTTCAACCCTAGACATGCAATGCGATCCACCCGAAGAGCATCTTAAAATAAAGATGCCTGAGCCCGATTTCTAACCACGGCTACCACCCTGCCTGCTGCCCTGGATGCAGAGGCTTTGGTCTGCAGGTTAGTGCCATAAGAGATAAAAGCTAGACCTGAGAAAGCAAAAGACAAAGCAGCTATCGGTACTAGTGTTTAAGTCACAAAATGATAGATTTTGTTTAAAAATAAATAAATGATAATTGAGGAATGAAAACTAACACCAGTTACAGAGAACATATCTTCTAAAAACGTGATAACAATATATACCTTTGCAAAGGATAAAAAACATTTTGGAATAAAATTTATCTCAACCTCTACTTGGACTTTTTAATTTATTTGTCAAACAAGAAAGAGTAAAATCATTTCATAAACTTAATGTCACGGAAATCATGGAAGGCATCTATGTTTGCTCAGAAATTTATTCATTTGTGGTCCAGAGCATATATTCGAATGTCCTTAAACTCACATCATTTACTTACCAAAACTTTTCTATTATACCTGAGAGTGCTGTCATATAAGGGTATTGCAAATCTATTCAAGTTTCTGATCTTACCCTGTAGTTCTAACCCATCAACTTTAGAAAATTTCATGATTTCCGTACTATGCATGCATAAATCATTTTGTAAAACATTTTGAAAAAAATCAACAAATGTTATAAATGCCATTACTAAAACCAGATGTCCTTAAAATTTTAATTTGTAATCTTTATTTCAAGGTTGTAGCAGATATTGGCTCTTGAGTCAGTCAAGCTACCTGCTAGTATTCATTCCTTCCTTGTGTTAGATTAGACAGCATGGAAAATTTAAAGTCAAATTTTTCTCACTCTCTGGCAACTAGGTTTCTACATGGTCAATACACTTGTGCAAGATCTAGAAGAAAGAAACAAGTACATGAGGTAGATTGTACTGAGATCTGTTTTGCCTAAGAACTCTGAGTGAAGCTTAATCTAATAAAATGCCATTAGCAACAAAGTGAAAAAGTCAACAACTCAAATGCTATCTATCATATGTTCACAACACTCACTATTTCTACATGTGCCTCCCTATAAGTAATTCTGTATACACATAGAATCAGCTTTTTCAAGAGATTTAATCATAAAAAGGGGTTAGCATGGGAAAAATTATTTTCTCCCTACATTTTATTTTATTATCTCAATTTTATTTATTTATTTATTTATTTATTTTTAGAGACAGAGTCTCACATTGTTGCCCTCAGTAGAGTGCTGTGGCATTACAGCTCACAGCAAACTCGAGCTCTTGGGCTTAAGCAATTATCTTGCCTCAGCCTCCCGAGTAGCTGGGAGTACAGGCGTCCGCCACAATGCCCAGCTATTTTTTGTTGCAGTTTGGCTGGGGCTAGGTTTGAACCCTCCACCCTCGGTATATGTGGCCAGCGCCCTACTCACTGAGCCACAGGTGCCACCCATATTGTTTCAATTTTAAAACTGAAGTGATGATAATAGTGAAACAGTACTCTGTTTACCAAATTTTTGGTTAAGTAAATGATGTGAGTTGAAGGACATTCATATATATGCTCTGGACCTAAATGAATAAATTTCTGAACAAACACAGATGCCTTAAACAGAATAGTTTTATATAACTATCATACAACAAGAAACAGAAGTTCTCAACATGGGGAATTCTTAGGGTACAGAAAGAGGGTGGTGAGAAAGGGGATTTGCATCTAACCTGGGATTCAAAGCAGTACTCTTTTCATGAAAAATAGGAGGAAGATACTTTGACCTGACCTAGGCATCATTTTAGAAGCACACACCAAATCTAGAATATGAAAAGGTCCTGAGCCAAAGTAAGCTTGAGAGAAGAGGTAGAATAAATGGATTTATATGACTAAGGAAAAGCTGGGTTGGAGACTGACAGCATTGTAAGCAAATGAGTCAGCTTTCAAAATTGCATGGGTAAGAATAGAAAACTTGAATGTGTCAAAGACAAAAGGGCCAGGGCTATGAAAACATACAGTATAGGTATCTCCAAACCTGCAAAACGGATGGACCAAAACGCCTAAAACATTCTGAAAAGACAAACAAATACAGAATTTCTTCAGATGTCAAAATTAGTTTTTACATAATTATCAATTTAAAAATGAGTTCAGGTCTCAGGAACAAATCGAAGCAGTTGATGCTCAGCTGAGGAACAATATGTTCATGAAAAGCCTTAAAGTAGTTACTTTAAGAGAAAATAGTTTACAATTGCTTCAATCATCAAGCAAATGTTTATTAAAATTGTCCATGACAAAATTTGCCCAAAAGAAATTATTTTTATTTTTGACATACAGGTTCATTTGAAAGAATGGTGAAAGTATTCAGATAAATAGAGATTTGCAAAAATCACTCCTTGTGTTTACCAGTGCAAAATATCACAGGTTACTATTTCACTATTATCATCACTTCAAACCCTTCCACATGACTGTAAATATGAATTCTTCAGTCAAGAACACAGAATGAATTGGTCAACACAAAGTATTTAGCATGATGATCAAGTATATTCAGTTTAATATAAACAGGCAAATGTCAATGACATTACTATTTACAAGGCAATAAACAAAAGCAGTTACCTGCATATTCCTCAATTTATACTATTTTGTTACATTCTAATTTGTATTTGAAATAAAGCCTGTTCAGAGAGAAGTTCAGGGCCTTGCTTCAGAGTATCATTTCATATTTACATACAACACATATTTACATATATCATTTTTGTTTATATCATTTAGTTTCTGTAGGCTGAGTAGTGTTTTTAATCTCTTAGGAACACAGATTAAATAATTAAGTTCTGAAAGTAATTTATGAAAATTAAACAAACGAAACCAGATTGATGTTAGACATGAGACTTGTTAAAATAAAATAACCTACTGTTGACTCCAGCAAACATTTTCCTTTTACATTACATGTAAGTGGTCATCTTGGGAGATGCTAATGGTTAATTTGAAATACTTAAATCTGAAGCAATGCTTTATATTTTATAGGCAGAGTTACAAAGGAGTACACAATAAAAACAAAACCATTCCAGCAAAACATTCAACATAGCTGAACAATTTGTAGGGTAAATTCAGAGCACTTACAAGGCCCACATGCAGGCATCAAGGAGAGTAGAAAAAGAAAAAAAATATTAAGAGATGGTAGTGAAGGTGAAAGGTTGTTATTATCTCAGAAAAACATAAAATTGTTATAATATTACTTTATCTATTAAAAGAAGCAGACTTGAGTGATATACAATAAGTATATTGACAAACTCTCTTTTTATAATAGTCATTCATGCCCAAGTAGAGTACTTCGCCATAGTAAACCTTAGTTTCCACCTCACAGGCAGAACTAGAGAATTGATTCAAGAAAGTAAAATCATAATGTATCTCTTGAGATTTGATATAGTAGGCAGGGGGGCAGAGCAAATCAGAGTCTAATAGGCCTTGGATAATCATATTTTTATGATAACAAGAAGCATCTGATAAAAGAAGCATACATAAAAGAGCAGAGACAGTTTACAAATGCCTAGAAACACATCAGGAAAAATAGGCCCCAGTGAATAATGAGAAGGTGCCCAGGCCAGTAAGGAGTAGGAGAAGAGCTACCTTTTTGTTTTTTTTTCTTTATTTGTTCTTTTAAGTTTTGTTTCTTAAATGGATGCTATGAATAATTTTTAATAATTATTAAAAAAAAATGAAACTGACTTTCTTTAAATTTAAATAAAGGCATTTCAAGTATCCAAAAGTTTGCCTAGGTCGGAACACATATCAAATGGCCTGTAATTCTCCACACATGTAAAGAAACATACATGTATATGTACATAAAGGCTTAACTTTTTATTAATATTACTGATTCTCAAATAAAACATAACCCAGAGAAAAGTATCCTTTTTACATCTGCATGTTTAGGAAATTATGTATGCCGAAAATGTGAAAAGAACAATTTAATCTCCATCAAATTGCCGTACCTTGGCTTTCCAAAAGAGGGAGACATAACTCCACTTCCACAAGGTACCACTTTGATACAGAAAATGATGCAGTCAAACACATAATTTATTGAGAAAATAATTTTCGGGGAAAACTCTAAATTATGTGTTTATTTTAGCCTTATGATTTTAATTGCCTAAAGAGCACAGTTAAATCTATGAAAAATATCATGATCTGCAATAATAAAATGGAAGCTGCTCCAACTCTCTTACGGAGCTCTCAAATGTAGAATAAAAATATGATAGAAGAATTATAGTGCTTAAATTTAAAAAAAAAAACAAACACAGAGACTACAGATGTTACAGTTACTATAATTTATGGTTTCTGTTTATCATTTGAAAATAAAAATTTGGTATTGTATGGAACTAGAGACAGAATGCTACCCATTTCTTGCAATGATTATTAAAATTTTAAAAATTAAATGGGAAAATTATTTTTTCTACTGAGAATAATATTCAGAAAATTCACTTTATAAGTTAACTCGAACCTTAAAAAATGTACTACATCTTTGGGGGGGGGGGGAATGCAAGAATATGACCAATGAATTACTGAGCTCAAAGAAAGCAAACACCGGAGCTAGAAAGCATTGTGACCAACAGAAGACATGCTAATGATGATAGAAATTTTAGCATCAAATCCAAGATAGTAACTAAACTTAATAAAAGCAATGGCAACCCTCTCTGGGAATACATTCTAAAAAGAATGCAAAATTGTAAGTTAGACAGTCTCATATGTACATTTAAAAATAAAATGCAAGTAAGCAAGAATAATTGAAAACAGGGCACTTATTCATTCAGGATGCTATTTAACAACTGTTTTATCCACTTTCTATATAATTACAGTTAGAAATAGTGTGTTTCTCTCAATCAGCATGTGGGCAAAAGTCATCAAGTTTCCACACATTTAAAAAAGGGTTTGCAGCAGGTGATTACCACAGTTTTCCCAGCATCAGCATGAAGTCAGTCTACGGCAGAGGACAGGGTAGAAGGTAAACACCTCAGTTTGAGTTTTTTTATAGCCACTTATGTCTCTGGACAGGATACCTAATCTAGCCAAGATACGATATTTTCAGTTAAAACTGGAAATCATTGTAGTATCTATACCTCATCGGATTTCTAAGAAAGGGTTAAAAGAAAACAAGCTGTTCAGCATATAAAATGCTTTTTAAAATGCCACTATCATACTAAATACTCAAAATAACATTTTTAAAGCCGAAACTAAAATACTCTAGCAATTTAAACACATAAAAGGAGAACAGTAACTGAGAAATATGAATAGTCTTAAAAAATAATGCAAATAAAAACATCTCTGCTGATAATATTTTCTCATTTATACATTAAGCAAGTGCTGATAATATATTTTGCAATGAGCATGAGCTGGTACTTTGGAGACTCCACCTCAACTACTAAAAAAGATGCAGTATCTTGGGCAAGTTATAGCTTCTCTGAAATTCAGGTTTCTTAACTCTAAAATAGAAGTATTGGTCAAAGATGATCTCTAAGGTTCCTTTTTAGTTGCAAACTTCAGAATGCTCTTTATAAAGAGAAAATAATATAGGATATATATATTTACATATATATGTAATGGATATATATACATAGATGTATATTTGTGTGTATTTTTACATATATGTATGTGTATGTTTACATATATGTACGTGTTTATATATGTACATATTTACATATGTATATGTGTGTATATTTACATATCTATGTATATGTGTATGTACACATAAGTACATGTGTGTATATGGAAGGGAAGTAAGTGTATATGGAAGAGAAGTAAGAGTAGGACAGAATAATAAGAGAACTATAAAAAAGACATGCAAATTCTGAGGCTATAGGAAATACATGTTTAATCCAGTAGTATTTCAATAAGGAAGGGACTTTTAAGCCACTTTGAAGAAGGAAATAGATTTGGGGAAGAATAAAACCTGAAAACGGGCCATTTTGTGAAATGGTGAAATAAAGTAGATATTTAGAGGTAGAAATACATAAATTAAAAAAAAAAAAAAAAAAAAAACAAGTTTCGAGGAATATAGGGAAGAAAGGCTCCTGTAAGAAATGGGCAAGTTGAATGAAAGGAATTTTGAAAAACAGTAACAATTAATGGAAAAAAGGAAATGCCATTGGGATTAAGAACAACTAAGAATGTGCTCACCACTAAATTCTTGAGCAACAGTACGAGGTAAAAATAGCGATATACCATTGGATCACTTTCAGCTTCTAAAGGTATTTTCACAAATCATCAGGCAGGACTTGTGATACATAAGTAAATTGAGGAATCGAAATGTAAAAATCAAATAGCTAATTACTAATGGTCAAACAATAACCCAAAGCACCTGATCTCTTGCCCAGCGTTATATCTATAGAGCCAGTTCCCAGCCTAGTCACACATCAGAACCATCAGGAACTGTGTACAAATACAAAGACCATTGCCTCTGTGAAAATAGTACAGAAAGGCTTCTCACAAGGAGCATAATGTTCAAAACAGGCATCTATCCCCAAGGTCTTCTGCAGTGAAAAGAGGAAGCAACTGGAGTAATTCCGACAAAAAGCAATAAAGGTCTGAGTTAAAGATGAAAAGAACAATATTCAAGAAATCCTGGAGAGGCAGAATCAGTCAAATTTCTTGACTGTGACAGTAAAAAAAAAAAAAAAAAAAAACAGTTAAAATAAATAGAAGTTTCAAGTTTTGGGAGACCAAGAGGATAGCAGATCCTGTGAGAGTAGTAAACTGGAAGACTATACTGATTTATGAGTAAAAAAGGAGCTTGTTTTTTCATGCTAAATGTCATTTGTAAGCTTGAATCTCAAATATACCACAGTTAGTTTTGATTTGTATATATAACTAAAAGATTATTATTTTTACAATATGTTCAGAGGTTTTTTTCTGTTAAATTTAAGCAACATACAAACTATATATGATATGTAAGTGTATGTGTATAAATATATGTTTAGGTGTAAGTTTACCATCTCCCATCCCATCCACGCGCACAGAACACATGCATTATTGAAACCCAATATATAGTGTAAGACATTACACTATATATTTGCTCTTCCAGGAAAAAAACAAAACAAAACGAACAAACAAAAAAAAAAAAAATTTTATTTTAAACTAATTAGCTGGCAAAACACAATTATCTAATAAGTCTAACTACCAACTTATGTTCAAATAACTGCTCCTTTCAAAGTTTGGTCTAATTTAAATTATTATTCTCAAGAAAATCTAATGATTTGTAAACAATATAAAGCATCTAGTCTAAGAAAAGCAACTCTGCTTGCTCATATTTGCTCTGCTTTTTTATTTTAAGCAAATTTCAATGTAGTATGTTTGAGCAATTACATAAAACACAAAATTGTACCATGATAACACAATCTGTAATTGACAGGCTTTAGGAGTTACAAACAGAGAGAGTGAAATTTGTACTTGGGACTTTATTAGAGATCACAGATAAAAGATGGCAACTCTCTTCACCATAGAAGAGAAGGTTCACTTGGTTACAAAAATGTGTATGCAGTATGAGAACAGTATTCAAGTTCATTCCAGAGCTCATAGCTACAATGCATTTCCTATGATATGCTTTTTCACATTGATTAGATCTTATTGATAATTCACATTCAGTCTCTGTATTTGATTAGTCTCAAAAAAAAAAAAAAAAACTTTTCCCATTTCCAATAATTTCTTCCTTCATTAAGGTAGGAATTCCATCCTCACCATGGTAACTTCATTTTGGTCTCAGTCTCCTTGATCTCTTCCACAGCATTTCATTAATACTTCTTTTAGAGTTGCACAAAAATGTAAACCTTGAATGTAAAAACATGAGTAACACAAAAGATTCTTTATATAAATAAGGGCTAGGCAAAATGCAATTTCTCTAGATGCTCCTATGAATTTTCAGTCATTGCTGGGAATGGTCCCGTGAACACCACATCAAGTGAATCTCAGGATTTTGTAGGAAGAAAAATACAGCTGATTTATATTTAATTATCAAATACTGCCTTATACAAATTTATAAAATGTTTGGTCTATACTCACAAATTCTACGAGGATGTGACTACTGAGTATAAAAAAACACAGCTTCTGGGTATATACATGTAAAGAAAACAGGTAACACTCAGGGAGCAGTACCGTATTTTAAATGCCTTTACCCTCTTGTCAATTCTTATGTGCAAGCTCTATAGTTATTCCCACTTTACAGATGAAGCAACTGAGATAACACAGTGACTTGTCAAAGTTCACAGTGCTACTAAGTAAACATAGGCAGTCTGCCTAGAGTCCACATCTGTACACAACATGCTATTAATACAACTCAAGAGAACAGAGATATGTATCCTCGGAAATATACATAATATTGGCACTAATAGAAGTCAAAGCTTTATCAAGCGGAGTGCACAGGAGTAATACTATGTCACATGGTGTCAAGCGTCTATTACATATGAAGGTGAGACATGATACTGCATTAAATAATGTTACTGGGCGGTAAACACAGCGGAGATGATTTGCTTTATCAGGTATATTACAGGAGAACAAAACTTTAAATAGTGTAACACATACCTTGAGAGAATAAAATCAATCACTGTAGTTCTTATTTACTATAAATATGAAAGTCAGAAAATTGAAATTTACTCATGTTGTTTCTTTGAAAGTTTTCTAAACCTATTCATTATGATGTTTTAATACAAACTAGGAAGAGTCAAGAGACTCAGATGTGTAACTTGCTCAAAACCATATAATTTATAAATGGCAAACAATGATAATACACATTCCAAAGTCTTTTTAAAATCCATTTCAGTATACAAAATGATACTATGGCACTAAGCTAACGAGATGGACTCCAAAAAATAGTACACATTAATTTAGTTTCTTTCAATTCTTCTCTGAGGCTTTGTCTTCAAGAAAACTGGCATAGGATTCCTCCCATTGGCTTAACAGTATAATGTGACCACATGAATTCATCTAGCCTATTCTTATGTTGAGGGACAGGGGCTGAAGATTGTTTCCAGGACTTTTAAGCTCTGAAACTGTGATGGCTTATTGTTTACTGTTATGGGTCGTCCAGTGTGGAGAAATAAAATAGTATACTTGAGTGGTAACAAAAGAAAAATCTTTAATAAAGACTTTTCCTGGGCTGAATTCATTTCTATGTTCAAAAAAAATAACATTTTGTGGCCTATATTCTTTCTTACTACAATTAAAACAACTATATATAGCTAATCAAAATAAAACCATCATACTTTTGCAAGGAACATTGAGTTCTGTAATTAAAAAAAAAGGAAAGAGCCAGGTGCCATGGCTCACATCTGAAATCTTAGCACTTAGGGAAGCTGAGGTGGATGGATTACTTGAGCTCAGGAGTTTGAGACCAGCCTAAGCAAGAGCAAGACCCTTTCTCTACTAAAAATAGAAAAACTAGCTGGGCATTGTGGTAGATGCTTGTAGTCCCAGGTACTTGGGAGGCTGAAGCAAGAGGATTGCTCAAGCCCAAGAGTTTAAGGTTGCGGTGAGTTATGGGATGCCATGGTACTCCATAGAGGATGACAAAGACTCTGTCTCAAAAAAAAAAAAAATGGGGAGGGGGAGAAAAGGAAATAACACTTGAGGAAATGGGTCTGTTTTTCAAAGCATCATCATCATTTAGTGATATGTGCTAACGACTAACAGAGGCCTTTCAGCAGCTCTCAAAAGTGTGGTCCTTACAGCAGCAACAGCAGCATCTCCTGGACATTTGTTATATGCAAATTCTCAGGCCACCCCAGACGTATTGAATCAGAAAGCCTAGAATGTGTCTTTTAACAAGCCTACCAGGTGCTTTGGATACATACTGGAGTTTGAGAACCAATGCTTTTGGTACTGTTGCACCAGTTTTTATAAATGTGTATGTTGAAAGAAATCAAAATGTCAACCCAAAATACACCTCTTTGACATACAAATTATTTTGAGATAAAGGCAATCAAGAAGTAGCAAATGAAGGAAGAGCTCTCTCTACCTTCCCCATCTTCTGCCTATAGGCAGGATATAAATTCTCCTATACTAGAGGAAATTCTAGACTTTCATCAGCACAATGAGAAAACCAGAGCAATCTGTAAACAAACTTTACCCCATTAATTTCTTCTCATATATTTACCTTTGCACAGTGTCTGGCCCTTGGAAGCCTAAAAGTGCTGTCGTTTGTCCTGTCATTTCTCTCTAAGTTTATTTCACTTTGAGTGAGGTTTCTCCCACATGATGTACACCGTATACGTTAATAAACTGTTTTTTCCCCTTGTTAATCTGTTTATTAAAGCACCTCAGCGAAAAACCTAAGGAGAGTGAGGCAAACTTGTACCTCCTCAACAATGTGGACTGTACAAACGTGCAGAATGAAGAGAGTTTGTAAATAAAGACAATGTTTATAATATGATCGTGACAATGGATGGTTGACATGGGCAAAATCCAAGGTCTCTGGGGCAGATGAAGCCAAGAAACTGAGAGGCCCTGGTGGTAGAGGGTCTGCTGCATGGATTCGGAAATCACCAAGAATGTCTTTTTAATATTCTTCCAAAAATAAAATGGAAACACTTCAAGGCCCTTTTGTCATTCCCATATTTTATAATTTTGTCATTCCCATATTTTATTAATTATTTTATAATTTTACCCTAATATATCTTTCAGAAGAGGCAACTTTTAGAATATACAGAGGAATCTCCATTGTTAACTTCCCTCCTGAAGTTGACCTAATTTTCATAGGTGCCACCTATACCTATGAACATGGTGGGCTTAGTTCCTTAGGTTAACCAGTTTGTCACAGTCCTTCAACTTACACAGAATCTATTGTAATTCTTTATTTTAGTAAGATTCAGGTTTGTTATACTTTCCCTAAAGATGTTTAAAAGCAGTCTTCATTCTAAAGCCTTTCTAATAGTATGAAGAATATTGAAAAATACTCCTTATAATGTTATTATATAACATTATAATTCATTAATTATTATAACCTTATAGATAAATCTTGGCTGTTACTTTCTTTCTGATATGATATTCCAAAGAGTGAAGCAGTGTGTTTTAAGAAATGCTTGCTACCATCAAAAAAAAAAAAAAGATTAGCACTAATACCTTCTATACTTCTATACTTAGCTTAGCTAAGAAGATCAGGAAAATCATTCTTCCTGTAACGCTAACTTAAATTTTAGGTATCTAAAATGTATCCACCTCCCTATCCCCTGCAAGCTCTGTTTTTGAGGCAGTTGGTTTACATGCTCAATTTTGCTGTTCAAGAAAATCAGGTTAGCACCTGGTTGCTGTCAATTGCAGATCTCTGCTCAATACACTTTCATTCCCACACTGCTATATTTACATACAGTGTTTTCATTGAAATTCTACTCTTATTTATGTAGACTGATATCAAACTAAAAATGGTACTGAAAGTGAAACTAGCATTTCAAGATAATTTGGACGTCATTTAAAAAGCAGCAAAATTTTAAGCTTCGCGTTATAACATCTAGTAAGTTCCACATTGCATTAGAATGTTACCTTCATTTTATTTGTTTAATACTAGATTTACAATGATCTAAATTATGCCATCATGATCGCATATTATTATAATACCAGCTATATCCTTAAATAAATATTATTAACATCAGACATACTCCTAAAATTTCCTTTTTTATTAATAGTAATACTACACTTTTTCTAAGTTGAAATAAATTAATTTGTAAAATGTTTTTAAACAATATGTTTTATACAGCATAGAAATAAAATAAGAATATATTACTTACAATTGATGTGAAAATTGTAAAAGAAACTTTCTTACACAAAGTTCTTTTATTCCCTAAGAAGTTCCTTTTAAGAGGCTATGGAAATAAATGTTAATTATATTTCAAAATTATCCCTCTATTTTTTCTTTTAAAAAGATGCAACCTACTTAATTTTAGCTGGACAATGTTCCCTAAGCTAAGACCACATTTCTCAACATTACTTATAGCTAGGATGGTCAATGTGACTAAGATCTGGCCAAAAGGATAGAAATTATAGAAATGACATGTTTACATCTTCCTATTTTTCCTTTCCTCTTTCTGCAGGAAACATGGACAGAGAGATGGCGAATATTTTTCATGATGTAGATAACACACTTGGAAATGGAAGACAAATACAGTGTCGGGATCCTGGTCTGACACACACACGGATCAGATCCAGCCAGTCCCCACTTGGAACTCTTACTCCGCAGGTAAGCAAGCCTTCTATCTAGTTGAAGACACTGTTATTTTGGTCCTTAACAAACAACATAAAAATATCGTACCTATTAGCAATATAATGACCTAGAAAGGTGCTTACCATCCACAGGAAGTACCTTAATAGGGAGTAATTCCTGGATCAGCAAATCACATTATACTCCAAATAAGGAATATCATGGAAAGCCACAGCTATCGCTTCACCTAGTTCACCTCATTTTGTTTTCTTGACCACATTTGATGCTGACATCCATCCTCTGTCTAGCCACAACAGCTTTAAAAACAATTCAGAGTTTATTTCAGCCTCTTACCTCAGCTTTGCTTTGTGCATACTTTACCCTTTTACTTCTCTGCCTGTGTAATGCCATAGATGTCCTTCCAAGTATCATGTCAAAACTCACCTGTAAGACTCACCTTTCTGGATCCTGCACTTTCAGCAGCTCTTTGAGAAGACAGTTTACCCTATCATAACTTACCATAGAGATAAGGGATGGATATATTTTCACATAGGCTTAGAGATGAGTCCCAATTTATAAAGTAAAATCCCCCTTGTCTTATAATGTTCTGGCGTACCAAACCATAAAATTAAGTATATACATACATACATACATACATACATACATACACACACACACACACACACACACACACACACACATGCTTGGGGTGATTAACAATATCTTGAATTCAAGCTTAGTCAATTTGTATGCATAGTATCCTTTCAGAATCTATTGTAAACTACACTCACATTGACATCACCTCTGTATCTACTACTAGTTACGATTTTGTTAAATACCTAACTTGAAATATGTCTGTGCCTATACACACGTGTATATGTAAATACTTTCCATATATATAATTTATAGAATCTGTTTTATTGAATATTTCTAATAATTAAAAGATATCCAATTTTTCTTGCATGTTCCCAAGTTTATTACTGTCATTGTCACATGCCAATAGAAAAATATATATTCTAAACACATGTTAGATTTGCAAAGATTGGGCAACACCTGTGGCTCAGTGAGTAGGGCACCAGCTCAGTGAGTAGGGAGCCATATACCAAGGGTGGAGGGTTCATACCCAGCCCTGGCCTAACTGCAACAACAACAAAAAAATACCCAAGCATTGTGGTAGGCGCCTATAGTCCCAGCTACTCGGGAGGTTGAAGCAAAAAAATCATCACCTAAGCCCAAGAGCTGGAGGTTGCTATGAGCTGTGACACCATGGCACTCTACCAAGGCCAACAATGTGAGACTCTGTCTCTAAAAAAAAAAAAAAAAAAAAAAAAAATTGACAAAGGTTTATTATTTTAGCCAAGAGCTTGATTGATAGTATTCTTAAATACAGTTATCAAACATCACAGAAATTGCAATTAATCTAGTAAATTATAGCAACCTAGCATCAGGGTTAAAAACATAACTTCTATAGCCATTATTTCCTGGGTTTGAATTTCAGCTCCAGCAACATAGTAATGATGAACAAGTTACACAATCCCTCTGTGCCTCCGTTTCCTCATTTGAACAATGGGGAAGATGATAATACTACCTTCCTCATTGGGCTACTTCATGGGCTAAGTATACTTATAATGGACTAAGTGTACTTAATACTTATAGGGTGTTTAAAACAGTATCTGATATCAGGTAAGTGTTATAAGATGAAAGTGAGGGGGGCGGAGAGTTTTACAAGGAAAAAACCTATTTGTAAGCGATACACTCTAGATTGCCAATCACTAGATAGTTGAAATTTTGAATTAATTATCTGACCAAATGCATTTTTTAGAAGGAAAACAAAGAAACAGGAGAAAAGGAAGGAATCAACAGGTTTGTGGGGTTTTTCCTCGAGCTTTTCTCTGAAGGTGACCTTTCTGGAGAAACGTATGTTATTTGTTCTCTGAGCTGTGTGTGATTAGTTTCTTCATCATACACAGACAAATTAGGAAGGCTGCTGTGGTGCCCAGAAATCATCCATTAAATAAAATCAAAATTAATGATAAAACTGAGTTCCCTTTGTGTTTGATTCTCATCTACCGGCATTCAATTATAAACGAGCTATCAAAGAAAGCTGCCCATTAGCTGTTAATTCATAATGACTTCAGAAACCAATCCCTACACAATCATTGATATCTCACTGACAACTTCCTACTCTTTGCAGGCCTTGAGTTGAAAATGAAAAGGGAAAAACGAAACTCCCTAATACAAGTCACCTCTCATTGTGAGCCTTGCCATGAAAAACTCCAATGCACAGAAATGAGGTTTAATCTAAACACGCCATAACAAGATTTGAACCGTATATTAATAGAGACAATTGAACTTCTTTAATCTTTCACCATCATTTATCTTAAGTAAAAATAGACATAGAGGTGGTAACAGAACATTCCAGAATTCCATTTAATTGTGTCAAAGTGAATATTCTTCAATTTTTTGGGAAAGGTTTCAATAAGAAAAATGTTTGAAATAGAAATGTTATGTACTTCACCCTGAGAAAAATAACATCCAATTATTAATTTGAGAGAAGAATGACATCATCCCATAATTGGACTTTCTTTGCTCATAGTATTAATCTAAATGACTAAACATTCTGCCCTCTGGCACATCCATGGCAAATCCATTTTATAGCCTCATAACTAACTGACTCAAAGCTACACAAAAAAAGAATTAGGCGCCATTCATTCATATGTAGGTGATTTAGAGAGCTATTGAAACAAAATTAGGGATGGACGTAAAATAATTTCAAGCTGTTATTCACAGATACATGTATACATGTATATACATGTATACAAATACATTTAACTTATATTCTTCTCACTTGAAAAAAGGGTATCTGCTAAAAAATAATGTACTGTGATATTTAAATGTAAAATAAACAAGGAAGGCAAAGAATGAGATAATGGCATGGGCTTTGGAGGTAGGATGGTTATTGCAGTTGTACGATTTACTAATTTTAAGTTTTCTGACAGATAAGCAAAAGGGAGACCAGGAGAAAAAAAATAAATATTTCATATCTTCAAAAGAAAAGGTAAACTTTATTCTAATATTCAGCTCTCAGTGACTCACAAGGGTCTTTGTACAAGAAACACGGAAAATACTAAAGATTTATTAAGAGAAGCTGTGGTTCCCAAACCAGTGTTTGTACTCCTCCTATAAATTCTATACATCTAAGATGCCTACACTCAAAGACCTAATTTAACATTACCAACATGAAAAATTCTCTTATATTCTGGATAAATACATAAGCAAAAATATTTCCAACAGTGAGTTACACTTAAATGATGGTCTCTATCTTTTCCATTCATGTAGCCAGTAAGCAATTTGCAGCAGCTTCTGTGAATCAGACATTACCATGCTCCAGGGACAATACGATGACTAAGATGCTGACTCCACCATCAAAGAGTTCAAAGTCTAAAAAGTGAACCTAATTGTTCAATTACAAACATAATTATAGATTGTTCTATTATTGACATACATCGTGATCTCAGTGAGTAGAGAGGAAACAGGCTCTAAGTGGTAAGAGTAGACAGTGATAGTCGGCAATGGAAAAGTAGAGTTTGGAATTATAGAAATCTTCACCAAAAGTAAATAGCATGTGAGTGCTAAATCAACGACTAGAAGTCTGTCGGGTCACCAATACTGAAGAAAGCCCTTCCAAGTAAAAGGGATGGTGCCCTTGCGTTTGCTGAGGTTTGACCAGAATAGTGTTCATGAAACCACAAGTAATTCAGCATGAAGGTTACAGAAGATAAAAACAAAGCTGGAGAGAAACTTAGAGGCCAGGGCATGAAGGGCTCTGTACAGCAAGTCAAAAGGTATGAAATTCATCCTATGGCCTAGTGTTGTTCAAACTTCTTTTAAAACAGAGAAATCTTTATCGTGACATAATAATACAGGGGTGGCGAACACACAGCTCTCGAGCCGCATGCAGCTCCCGGCCAAAATGAATGCAGCTCTTTGCCTTTTATCAGTATTTTGTATACTGTGGCTCTTTGCCAAGTTCGGATTTTGTTATGCTGCTTCTGAGGAGGGACCTCTGAGGAGAGATCTCTGAGCGCGTAGTCCCGCCCCCAGAGGGGAAACACGTGAAATCAAAGCACCGGTTCATTCTGACTGACACTCATGTAAAGGAACTGCTCCGAGTGGCTACAACTGAATACAAACCTGATTTGCAGAAGATTACTGAAAACAAAAGATGCCAGAAATCCCACTGAGATTA
>CAUYPK010033059.1:0-26631 GCA_963574355.1 Loris lydekkerianus
GTCTTTACTCCAGGCCAAATTTGCTCAATATTAATCTCTAAACTTTTCATTTATTAAAATTTTTGCAGTTATTCTAATTTTTAGTAAATTTTTTTTTTTTTTTTTTTTTTGAGACAGAGTCTTACTTTGTTGCCGTTGACAGGGTGCTGTGGCATCACAGTTCATGGACTCAAGCAATTCTCTTGACTTAGCCTCCTAAGTAGCTGGGACCACAGGCGCCCACCATAACACCTGGCTATTTTTTTTAGAGATGAGGTTTTTCTCTGGCTCAGGCTGGTCTCAAACTCGTGAACTCAGGCAATCCATCCACCTTGGCTTCCCAGAGGGCTAGGATCACAGAGCTACTGACCTGGAAGCAATTTTTAATATGGACATCTTACATATAATTAGATATCTATCCTCAATTAAAAGAGAATACAAATATAACTCTATCTGAATAATCTTTGTAGCAACAACAAAACATCTTTCCATGTAGAACTATATGCATGCTCACTATCAGGTTTTAAAGGTTAAAAATTCTTTCACATAGCTTATTATCTCTATAACTCAGTCAGAAAGAATATAGGGTAATCTGACAAAGAAACCTTCATCCCTATTAAAATGTTGCCTCATGCCACCTCTATGTTAGCTTCCTGGTAGTTCTATGACAGGTACTATTAGATATATTTTCTTTCTTCATTTGATGGGAACTTGATCAAACTCTCCAGCATGATAGATTTTGAATAAGACTACACTGTTCCATAAATGAGAATAATTCGTAACAGAAAAATGAAACTACCTACATTTCCTTTATGAGCATGTAAAATACAACTATTATGCACAGCCTACAAAATTTAATGTTAATAGCAACACATACTATAATCTATCCCTGGTTAGATTAGAACGACAACCTATTGACATTATCTATAATATATTGAAAATTTAGAAGTCTTTAATAAAAAATAATAAGATAATAATTACACAGTTATAATTCTCATTGAAAGTTAAAATTGCTAGCAAAGTTTCAGTGCTGTGATTTCCATTGCTGTTTTCTTTTTCCTATTTTAGGTACCAGGGGTATCCAAGTATTATAAGAAAGTAAACCACTATGCTATCTTTGTTCAACAGTAACAATAAAATCTATTAAGCAATTTAAGAAGAAAATAAAAATACAGCTCTTACCCTTACTCATATTTCGGTGGAGTGGAGGTGTGAAAAATTAGAGGGAAGAGGGGCAGAGAACGTAGAAGCTCATGGGACCACACTGTTCACTACTCATGCGTCAGACTGCACTCCTTCATGGTTATTAACCAAATGGATTCTTTATTTCCTAAGGCATTAGCATCTCTTCATTAGGAGAAATTGAAAAACCCAGGTCCAATAATATGGTCATAACAATTATAAAAGGCTTGTGTATATGATGAAAAAATACTCCACCTGTAAATCAAGGAAAGGAAATAAATAGGAACTAGACTTCAACATTTTTAATTAAGCAGACTAAAGCCAAAATGCTTAATAAAATAGCTAAGAGAAGAATGCCTTTATCTGTAAATAACACCTGAGATTAGACTATGTGATAATAAAACATAAATTTGTATCACACTGAGTCCTGCTGAGTTTTACAAATAGGTTCTGAGTAGATTGACATAACGAATACCTATTTCTCATTCTCATTGGTCAGTCAGGAACCCATATTCCTTTACCTGTGGTCTCTCTCATTTTTTAGGCCCTCAGAGGCCTTTTTATTCAGGCAGAAAATGAAGATAGAGAAGAAATGAAGACAGTACCTCAGCTTCATAACCATTCCAGAGAAGGAGTAACATGAATGACTTCTGCTGACCCAGATCTCATTCATGAGTTCTTAACAAGTCTTTCCTAATAAGTATGCACGGAACTATCACTGGTGAATTTGTATGTTACACATTATGGCAAAGAAATTGCGCTCTTTTGATTGCTTTTCTTATTTTACCTGTGATTACTTTCTTTAATTTTATTTTTACTTTACTTTAGGACCGTATTGTTACATCACATCTCTAACTCAGTTTTCATTAATAGGCTTTTGGTAGTGATTTATAAGACATTTGATAAGGAAAAAATATATGGAATAAATAATCACAAATTTAGCATAATTAATAGTTATTTCCATTTTGTAAAATTAGTTTTCCCCTTTCTGTTTTGATTCACAGCTTCTTCATGTTCTGAAGTTGGATTCTAGTTGTCCCAGTGTTCCTAACATGTGTGTCTCTCTCTCCCTTTTGGAAATTTAATTCCTTAATTTTCATAATATAGTGGGCCTAATTCTCATCTCAACCTGATTCCTAATACTTCTGTGGCCCTGATGAAATCACACAGCTTTTCTTGTCCTCATCTCTCTAGTCAGGAAGCTAAAATGGAGGCATCTAAAATGGTCCGCAAGGGCTCTTCAGAGCTGAAGTTCTGTATTTCTAGGAATACTGAATCTAAACAGTCCTTAGGATTACATGTTTCCTCCCCGAGCAGCCTGTAAATCATTAGGTTGCTGTTACTGAGTTTCAGCAAGTTTAATCTTCAATAATCCTCTACCTTAGCCATGGAAATAAAAGCAATTACAGTCAGGCATTTGTAATCAGTGAAGCTTTCAAGATTCATTTGCAGCAAACTGAAACTCATTACTTTTTCTAATCAACAAACTAACTTAACTGAGTCTAATGCTTCCTGAAAATCTAAAGTGAAGTAATTTGAAAAGTAATAGAATAAATTTAATAAATAAATTATTAACGGAAGTTTTATGAACCCCAAAAAGGGGGAATAAGAGAAAATTCGTAGACAACAGAGAATACTAAACCATAATCCCTGTAAATGTTTTAGTTGTGTCTCAGAGAACAAAATGTGACTTAGTAATTTTCTGCTTTGATTTTCTGAAACCAGATCACACAGTAATACCTAGTATTTGGAAAAATGGGTAGAATTAGTACTGTTCTATATCTTTTTACTCATTTTCTTCTCATAATCCACTTCTTTAGAAAATGTACTGACTCCTCTTAATAAACTGAAGACTTCCAGTTAAGAGCTTCTCTTTGGCATCCTCACATACTATTTTCTGCTCATAAATGGTGAATAACATATATTTTTTTCAGCACTCAAGACACTAAGTTCTTGTGAATTCCCTTTAACCTGTATAAACATTGTAAGAAGAGCAATAGAATCAACTTTTTTATTTTTTCTCATGAGAAAAATGACACAAACATTAAGTTACTTGTTCAACTATTAAGTGCCAAGAAGCTAATCAGGCACTGTCAAATTATTAGCAACAATACTGAACTGCCTGCATTTTAAGGCAGGATATTAGATATTGACATGATTTACAAACACTATTGTACAATGTTATAATAACACTTAAACTGTGGGTCTTGAGATCACAAAGGTCTTTCCTATTTACTGCTTAGTCTAGGCTGGGTATGCAGATCTTCTGATTCCAAGCACTGTATGATTTCTGGTGCCCTATATTTTGCCTTTATCATCTTACAAAATATGGCACAGAAGAGACACATCCAGTGCAAGCTTTCATAAATGATTTTCACTTGATTAACCCAGCTGATAAACCAGTACTCACCACCCCTTCTAGAAAATGTACTGATTCCTCTTAGAAACTGAAGACTTCCAATTAAGAGCTTCTTTTTGGCATCCTCACAAACTATGCTTCACTAACCAAGTGACTTCCAGCCCAGTTTTTGTCATAAACTGTTCTTTCTACTGTACTCATAAATAAACAGAAACACACAGATTCATTCTTGCTAAGCACACTTAGCAAGACATAATGCATTTTGATTACTAAGTATATCCTTCCATCCTAGCCCTACCTCTAATAGAAGTGGCTGCTTGGAGGAAGAAAATGGCCCTATGGGAGAAAATTTGTAATGACTTTCAGGATATCAACCTGCTACCCCTGGTGCCCCCAAACGCCTGAGAATTCACACTTTCACTGACAGGCATGATTGTTTAAATCTTCTTAATTTTCATAAACTGTATTTCACAGTAGAATCTAAATTCCATGAGATTAGGATTCTTGGGTATTTTTAGTTCATTACTTTATCTCTAGTGCCCCAAACACTGTCTACTATATATTTACTGGAAGAATTAATAAATTTGAAAAAAAAAACAAAACAACAAACCTCTCACTATTCATGCATTTTTCTCTGATGAAAGTAGTTATGAACTCCAAAAACAGTATGCAAGATTTATTGCATGATATATGAGGCTGTGTTACACATCCTCATAGGCAAACTGAAGCTTTTATTTCTATGAAATAAATATAACAAATAAGATGGCAGTTTAAGTAATCATATTCTACATAGCTCTCAGGACAATGACTTTCTAGCTTTGCAAAGATGTAGCCAGGTTTGGTTGTCAGAGAAAGATTCTGTCTGTTCAAACCAGTAGATTTGTATTACTTCAAGTGAGGATTTTGGACTAGTCCCCTACTAAGCAAGCAAGAAGACTGAGGGAAAAATGAGTCCTACTAATTTTTTTCCCTATGTTCTCAGGAGAGACTAAGATATTTTCCCTTTATGATATATGATAAGGCCTGTTGTCAGATAACTTTTATACCAGCCTGAAAAAATATTGATTTTAATTTGACCAGTAATATGTAAGAAACATTTATCAAAGCAAAAAGATTATTTGATTTTCAATTTCATTTTGTCATGTTGCTTTCAGGTACTCCGTGCTCATCTACATTATGTAGATAAAAAGGGGGGAGTGGGGAGGAAGGTGAGGAAGGGAGATGACAAGTTTATTTGTTTTTTCTTTAAAGGGCCAAGCCTACAAGGGACACCCAATACCTCTGCTCACATTTAATTGTCTAAACCCATCACATAGTAATGCCTAGCCTCCAAGGATGCTGAAAAATAACCCTTCCAGTATCTTAAAAAAGGGGGTGGGGGCGGGGAGAAAATGAAGTTTAATAAAAATCTCTGTAACAGAATAAAATGTAAAATTTTAAAAAAAGTTTTTAAAAAGTTAAAAAATACTAAGTGGGTGCCGTGGCACACTCCAGGATTATAATCCAAGCTACTTGGAAGGCTAAGGGAGGAGGATCACTTGAGTCCAGAGTTTGAGACTCATTTAGGTAAAATGGCAAAACCTCCATCTCAAAAATAAAAATAAAATTTAAAAAAGTTGCAAAATACTAGGTTTTGTAAGTTTTAAGCTTTCTTCATAATTCATCCTTGTTGTTATCCTTTTTTATTCTACTATTTCTTCTTTTCTTCAATTTTATGTCCTCATTAGCGTGAAATTGCACAAATATCTATTAAGCAACTAATTAGTAGCAACTTGACCAAGTTCTATGTAGAGTTTGAGTGACAGTCTGATTGGAAGAGTAGTTAGGAACTATTCCTGAAGCATCACATAGTATAATTCCACCATTTCATTAGATTTGATCATAATGTAAAGTGCAGTGGTGAGTGACCAGGCTGATGAAATTTAAAGACAATATTTTTAAAAGTCTTCAAGCCTCCACTTTGCTCTCATTGCTGTTCCATTTCAAGTTAAGGTGACACTCTATAATTCATATTCTCACATGCTCTTTCTAAGGCCTTAATACTTTTCTCAAGTTTCATGGCTAAATAACAAGTTATTCTATTTTTTTTTTTTTTTTGGACATCTAAATCTAATTGTTTTCTATAACATTTTGCATTTGACATATGTTTTGCAATCACCATATTAAGTATTAAAGAAAATGTTGTCAATTTTACTAAAACAAATATGGAAAAGTGTTTTATATCACGGAGTGTACAAAGTTAGTGCAACCACTAAAATAAAGTTTTATTTCATTGTAGTGAGAATGCACAATCTATCTTTTCTTTTAAATATATTCATATCAAACTAAACCTTTCTAGCTATTATTTTGTGCAAACTTGAGAGAGGTTAATAATGAAAAAAATCTATCGTAATTGCCATCATGCTTTATAAAAGAATTGTGTGTAAATCACACATGTCCATTGTTAACCATATTATCTTTAGCCAATAGAATTTAGTTACTGTTAAGGCCCAAGATTTTAGAAATACGTGGTTGTGTTTAAATAAAGAGGAATGCAGTAATTACTCTTCTTTAAAAAATATCAAATAAGACCATTCTTCTTTTGTAGTTAGGATGCAATTAAACATTTGTCTATTAAGAATGCTGTTTCAAGGAAGCATTTTAGACACTATGTTGAATTCTACGTGTTCTGTCAAGTAGCTTGAAATTTACAGTTAGGAATATAAGCCACATAATTGAAAATAAAGATGTACAAGTTATTTCAAGAGTAAATGAATTAAATTGACAGAGCAAATGATAGAGATAATCTCTGAGTGCTGGCAATGATCAGGGAAATTTCTACACAGTACAAAGCATTTATCTATGTTTTCAAGGATAATTGGTGTTTATTTGGGTAGAGGAAAGGGAGAACTATATGCCAGCAAAGGGAAAGAGTGTAAGAAAAGATATAGTGCCATCAATGTTCATTGTGAATTTTAAAGAAATATTAATGTAAAACACTTTGGTTATAAATGACCAAAGTCCAACTTGAATTAACTCAAGCACAGAAAAAATTTATTGACCCCGTAACTCAGACACTCAAAGCGTTGCTGAATCCAGAAACATAATAATATGTTTAGGGCTCTGTCTATGTCTGGGATCCAATTTATTTCACTAATTGGCTTCATTTACAAATAGGCTCTGCCTAATAGCAGGAGATAAGACAGCTATTTACATGTATAAAACACTTACATAATAAATATGTGAACATTTGATTTCTTTTCCTTGAGTCACCTCTTCGTCACTGAACTAATTTTTGTGATTTCACAAAATGTTATAATGCTTTAAACTGGATTGTAGGCCTATCTCTTAAGCTGTGACAAGAGAAGATCTACCTGAACTTTATAAAATGAATCATGCAGGGGAAGATAGTTTCGTTTACCTGAATGAGATAGGAAGACATCTTGGAAAAGCATGAAATAGCCTGTATTTGTTACAGGGAAATCTAGTTCACTAAACTGCCAAGGAACAAGAGGTGTTTCAGGAAGTAATTGTTAAAAAAGGAGGAAAGTTAATTTCGTGTCAAACCGTGATAGATTTTTAAGAATACATATGTCTTACTTTATCTTTTAAATAATCAAGGCAAATTTTTTTTGAATGAGCAGAGATACTCTAAAGCCTTATACTTAAAGATTAATCTGGAGGTGAGAGTAAAATATAATACTTCCATTACAATGTTAAAAAGCAATGGAGACAATGGGTAGCCTTGTCTGGTTCCTGATCTGAGTGAAAATGTTTCCAATTTAACTCCAATACAATACTGGTTGTGGGTTTGCTGTAGATGGCCTCTATCAGATTAAGAAATTTCTCTTCTATATCAATTTACTTAATTGTTCTGATTAAGAAAGGATGCTAAATATTATGAAAAGCTTTTTCTAACTCACTTGAGAGAATCATATGGTCTTTGTTTTTTAATTTGTTTATGTGCTGAATTAAATTTACAGATTTACCAATATTATACCAGCCTTGAGACCTTGGTATAATACCGACTTGGTCCTAATGTATAGTTTGATATGTTGTTGGATTCTGTTTATTAGGATCTTGTTGAATATTCTTGCATCTATATTCATTCGTGATATTCGTCTATAATTTTCTTTTCTTATTGAGTTTTTTCCTGGTTTTGGGTTCAGGGTGATGTTTGCTTAATAGAACGTGTGGGTAGTCTTTTTTCTTTTTTTACTTTTTGGCACAAGTTGAGTAATAAAGGTACTAATTTCTCTTTAAACGTTTGGTAGAATTCTGACGTGAAAGTATCTGGTCACGGTCTTTTCTTTTTCGGTAGGTTTTGTATGGCTGATACTATTTCTAAACTACACATGGGTCTGTTCAAGATTTTCACTTGATTCTGGTTAAGTTTTGGAAGGTGACGTGCTTCCAAGTATTGGTGAATTTCCTTGAGATTTTCATATTTCTCAGAACAAAGTTTCTTGTAACATTCATTAAGAATTTTTTGGATTTCTGAGGAATCTGTTGTTATTTCGTCTTTGTCATTCCTGGTTGATGAGATTAAAGATTTTACTCTTTTTTTTATTAGGTTTGCCAAATGTTTATCTATTTTATTGACTTTTCATAAAACCAGCTTTTTCATTTTTTGATTTGTTCATTTTTTGTTTGTTTTTAATTTCATTTAGTTCTGCCCTAATTTTAATTATTTCTTTTCTTCTACTAGGTTTGGGGTTGAAATGTGTTTTTTTTTCTTTTCTAGTTGCTTGAGATGTCCCATTAAGTTGTTAACTATCTCTCTTTCTGTTCTTTTGAGGAAGGCTTACAGTGCTATAAATTTTTGTCTTAGAACTGCCTTTGCAGTGTCCCAGAGGTTGTGATAGTACATGTCTTCATTGTCATTTTATTCCAAAAAATTGGCAATTTTTTTCTTAATCTCATCTCTGACCCAGCTATCATTCACCATAAGGTTATTTTATTTCCATGTTTTTGTGTGAATATGAAGATTCCAGTTGTTACCCAACTTAAGTTTTATTCCAACATGGTCTGAGAAGATGCAAGGGATAATTTTTATTATTTACAATTTTTTTAAATTAAAAATATATTTTTTTACTGAGGTTTAACTTGTATCCTAAGATGTGATTTATTTTGGAGTAGGTTCTGTGGGCTAATGAAAAATATGTGTATTCAGTTGTATTGAGATAAAATTTTCTGTAGATGTCTGCTAAATCCAAATGCTGGATGGTTAGGTTTAAATCTAAAACTTCTTTGCTCAGCTTCTTGTTGGAAGATCTATCCAACACTGCCAAAGCAGTGTTAAAATTTCCGACTATTATAGAGCTGGAGGAAATCAGGTTGCTTATGTCAGTTAGAGTTTGTCTTATAAATTGAGGTGCATTCTGGTTTGGTCCATAGATATTAAAAATTGAAATCTCATCATATTGAGTATTACCATTAACAAATATAAAGTAACCATTCTGGTCCTTCCTTACTTTTGTTGGTTTAAAGCCTATTGTATCTACAAAGTAAACTGTGACACCTACTTTTTTTCTGATTACCATTTGCCTAAATTATGAATGACCTTTTTTTTTCATTCTGAGTCTTTATTTTTTTTTAATTTAAGATGTGACTCTTGTATGCAACAAATATCTTGCCTGAGTTTTTGTATCCTGTCAGCTAACCTATTCCTCTTTAGAGGACAGTTTAAGGCATTCACATTAATTGAGAATATTGATATGTCTGGTGAAAATTTGGGTATTGAGTTTTGCAAATGTCCAGGGGACATTTTTAATCTTATTGCCAGTGTGAAAGTTGGAGTTTGATCCAAAGTTTCTGAGTGAGTTTACTTTTGTGGTATAGGATTGGGTGGGTCGTTATGGAGGATAGGTCTGAGAATATTATGAAGACCTAGTTAGGTTATAGCAAATTTCTTCAACATATAAATGTCATTAAAGTATTTAATTTTTTCATCATAAATGAAACTCAGTTTTGCTGAATACAAGATCGGGGTTTAAAGTTATTGTGCTTTATGAGGTTAAAAGTCAATGGCCATCCCTCTTCTGACTTGAAAAGTTTTAGCACAGAGATCTGCACTCATTATTATATTCATTCCTTTGTACCTGATGGCTTTCTTTCACCTGGCAGTTTAATAATCTTCTCCTTTATATTAATTTTAGTGAAGTTAATTATGACATGCCCAGGGAATGTCTTATTGGGGTTGAGTCATGCTGGGATTCTGAAGCTATCTGCTATCTAAATTTCAGAATCTGTAGGCATGTCTGGAAAATTCTCTTTCATAAATTTATGTAGAAGAGCCTCTGTGCCCAGCGAGATGACCTTATCATTTTTAAAAATTTCAATTATTCAGATATTGCTTGTCTTCTTCGAATTATCCCAGAGCTCTCTGAGATAATAATCCATTTTTGCTCTCCATTTCTCTTCCTCTTTGGAAGTTTGGGAGCATTCAAAGGCTTTGTCTTCAATGTCAGATATTCTTTCTTCTGTTATTCTTTCTTCTGCTTTCTTCTGCTCCACTCTGTTAGTGAGGGATTCTACTGTATTTTTCAGATCTTTGAGGGCTGCAAATTCTCGCTTCAGTGTGGTGCAATTCCTTGGTGGTTTTGTCTTAAATTTGTTAAATTCTTGAGACACGTTTGGAATTTCTTCTCAAATTCCTAATTCTATTTTGTTAACCTTGTTTGAAATCCAAATTTTAAATTTGATTTCTGAGATCTCAGCCAGTTGTTTGTGAATGAGAGCTTCAAATATATCTGCCATATGTTTCCTAGAGGGGGGCTGTTGATTTATTCTGGTTATTTATATTACTAGAGTTTTTCCACTGATTCCACCCTGTGATTGTTTTACTCCATTTGATTTTTCCCCTGGAGCTTTGTCGATGACCTGTACAGTGCTGTGGCCTCAGAAACTGGGGCCCTGTTTGGTGTGGTGGAGCTAAGTGGTTCTGTCTTGTTTTGGCTGGTTTCTGTTCAACCCTAGTGAAACAGTTACTCTGGGTTGAAGTCTCAGCTGCAGAGAAATACCAGCAATTAGGCCCCCACCAGGCAAAAATTGGAAAATGAAAATCAAACTTTCCTACAACCACACACTCAGGGCACCACCTGAATAGTATTCAGTTGATTGGCTTAATTTAAAAGGTCTAAATCTGTTGTCTCAGTCATCACCTGTTTTGGGTGGGAGAGTTTAAGATGTCTCTTGGAACTGGATCACAGGGATCTAGTGACTGTTCTAATATGGCTTGCTCCTTTTTTGCATGGGGTCAGGAGGAGCCACCCAACAAATAGATTAGTCTTGGAAGGTTGATGCCTCCTTCCCCACCTTCCAGCTCAGTCACACCCAGTTGCTGCTAGCCTTGCATGTCTGTGGCCCAGTCAGTTGTCTGCAGTGAGCAGATACTTCAGAGGTTTGCACCTGCCTAAATTACAGGAAAGTCTCTGCTCATTCAGGCTTCTGCTCTGTGCCTCTATCCAGCAGGGGTTGGTGAGGCCTGTCAACCTTGGGCACTTGGAGGCTGGGGGTGTTCACTCAGTTCCAGCCCCACCCCTAGTTTATGTTAGGGAATGGAAAAACCCTGTGAAAGTTTTTTTCTGACCCTGCTAGATTCCTCTGCAGAGAGGCTGATTTGTGTTCCCAGAACCTGTGCCTCAGGCCCTGAGTTTACTACTGCAGATTTGTATTTGCAGTATGATTAATTGTCAGCTGTAGCCTCTTGGCCTCCTTTGTCTATAGGCTGATGATCCCTGGAGGGCCGGTGTGTCTTAGGCTTGGTAAAGTGGTCCTCTGGATCAGGCCCACCCTGGGAATTTCCCAGGTCTGGGGGTCATTTTCAAGTCCCAACGTACCACACAGGCCAGTACCGCCTCAGGCAAACCCTTTATTCATGGGTCCTGTTTTTCAGTTCCAGGTGTGTTTTGTAGTGGTTGCCATCTGAGAAGATGCCCAGCCTCATCTGGTTGCCCAGGGATGGTGCTGCTGACTTTCTGCAGTTGCTGGTGCATCCAAGGCTGAAGTGGCTGTAGCTGGTTCTCTCAGCTGAACCCATGGCTGGAGCACTCGGGGACTTTATTCTGAGTTTTATGGTTCAGAGTTTTACTTTTGAATCAAGACCCACCAGTTCACTGTGCAACCTGAACCACCAACCCCCTCCAACATTCTCCCCTAGGAAAACTCCAACTCCTGGTCTGGGGGAAGGCACCGCCCTTTGGGGTAGTTCAAAATGTCTGCTTCCCAGGTGGGATCCCCTCCCTTTAATTGTTCAACAGGTTGTCTAGCTCCCCGTGGTTTTAAGTGGCTCTCATTTCGGATGAGCTCCCTTAGTTCATGAATAATATTCGTCAATTGGGTTTTGTCAGAATTTGCAAGCTGCTGTTCTCTGTAAGGGAGGGGCCTGCTGGCCAGCATGGCCAAGCAGAGAAGAATCTCTACAACAGAGTCTGTGCTTGTAAATTGTCCCTTATATGTAGCAATTTGCCAGTTCACTGAGCATCTCAAGCTGTTTGTCCACACCAATAATCCACACCCAGGGGAGGTCCAGATCCCCTTTCCTCTCACCTGATGGCTTGGGAGAGGTGGGCTACATGTTTGTCCTGTCTGCCATTATGCTTCACCCCCCCCCCCGTAAACTTTTTCTTGAAAAAAAGTTAATGACTGGTTAGTGAAGAAAAATAATAATAAAGAAGAAAGAAGTTTTTGTATGTTGTAGGTTGTTCAGGTTTAGATAAAATATATAAGAGATAATTTATAAAGAAATATCTATGTGATTAAATTGGCTACAAACTTGGTTAAAATGATAAAGATTTCTTAAGATATTAATTTGTTTTTGATAAAATTACATGACCTGTTTCCATTTTAATTTAAAAACAGCACTTCAGAAGGGTTTTTTTTTTTTACCTCTTTGGTAATTGGTTAAAAAGAAGTGAGGAGTTTATGCTTATCAAATAATTAGTATGTTGTCTTTATTAGGTTTGAGCAAACTAGAGAAACTAACTTTAACAGCCTGATATAATGGCTCATGCCTGTAATCTTAGCACTCTTAAAGGCCAAGGTAGGTAGTTTATTTAAGTTCAAGAGTTAAGACCAACCTGAGCAAGAGTGAGATTCTGTCTCTACTGAAAACAGATAAAACTAATGAGGTAGGGTTTGTGCATGCCTAGAGTGTCACTGTTTGAAAGGCTGAGTCAGAGGATTGCTTGAGAATAAAAGTTTGAAGTTGATGTGAGCAAGACTTGAGGACATGTCACTAGACTGGGTGACTGAGTGGTGCTTTAAAAAAATAAATGGGGAGGAAGGGTCAAGGGAGGGTAATTGGTGGAACCACACCTACATTGCATCTTAGAAGGGTACAGGTGAAACTTAATAAAAGCAGAATATAAATGTCAGAACACAATAAGTAAGAAAATGCTATGAAGGCTATGTTAATCTGTTTGCTGAAAATATTTAAAATTGCATATAAAACCAGCACATTGTATCATACCCCATGATTGCATCAATGTACACAGCTATAATTTAATAATTTTAAAAAAGTTTATAAACTCCTGTATCAACTTTAGGGTCTGTTTGATGACTATCAATCTTAGTTAAATAAATGATTATTATTTTATGCCAGCTTCATATTTGGACAAACTTTTTAAGCCTTTGATATTGAACAAATCTTCCACAATCAAAATTCTAAACACAATTGTCTTAACCTTAAACTATCTTTGTAAACATCTAGGGGAGAATTATTAGGCTTATTTGGTATTTTAAAAACTGTATTGAGGTTACACCAAGATGGCAATTTGAGGGTCTCCAACATGGCAGTTTAGAGACATCATCTCATCAGCCTCCCTTGGTAAGATCAGGGAGAGAGTGACCACACACCACTACCTGTATCATTCTGTGAAGGAAGAGAGAGAAAAAGTATGGGGCAAAGAAAAATAACAATAACAATTTAAGAAAGAAGGGGCAGGATGCCTGCAATGACCAAGGAAAGACCCTATTCATGTAATCCTTGTTGTCTCAAGTCTGCCAGAGACTTTTCTCTATGCATCATTACTCCATGTGGAATGAAATTGAGATCTACTGAAATCATGGTGGGCCTATTCCTCTAGGCATGTAGTGTGTCACGAACTGAGCAAATACTGAGATCCCCAGCACTCTCAGGTGCACAGAAGCTGGGTTTTTGGTAAAAGGCTTCAGAGAATGCATTCTGTTTCTTTGTGATAAAGCTGGAGCCTTGAATCAGGCACTCATTAGAACTGCATTGACCAAGTAGGGAGGCAGAGTTTATTTAATAAGAACACTGCCTGTCAGAAACCATACCACCTTAAAAGAGCCAGCTGAAACCATAATCCAGCTAACAGGGATGGGATGGGGAGAGCTTGGAGAAGTTTTCCAGTCTCATAGATTGTGACTGAATATGAATCCATCTACTAGGTTCAGGCAGTCATCTCTGGGCTAATGCCCAGAAATGAGGGCTATATTGCAGAGATCCCAATTCCCCACCAGACATTTGTTCTATTTCTTTTTTTCATTCCTATAAATGAAGTGCCCTCTGTAGCTCACAGAGAATTTTGTTAAAAGTACTTGTTTCTTTTTTTTTTTTATTTACTTTCATTGTTTATCCTTTTATTTCATTTACATCTGCCACAGGTATGAGATAATAGTCATTCCAATTAAAATGTCCTTTTCCTCAACTGGCAATTGTAAACTGAGCTGAAATAAACTTTCTAGGGCAAATAACTTTGTGGTAAAACAATTTTTGTTCTTTTGAGTAGATATGTAGTAACAGAATTATAAAATGAAATTGAAAAACAACTTCTATTTCTTTAAAAATTCTCCATACCTCTTCACATAGAAGTTATATTAATTTTCCTTTTCTGGTGTTAGCTCAGATAGGGGGGTGGAGAAAAGATGGCTGACTGAAGCCAGCTTTCCACAGAGGCTCCCATCCAGAAGGAGAGTTTGATAAATTTGGCAAGTAACCTGGTGGATTAAATCTATACCCAGAGAGAAGGTAGAAGAACACACATCAACACTGCTGAGGCAAACTCGGATCCCAAGGATTCAAACAAAGGTATAAAATTTATCACCAAGAAGATAGGAGTCCCCTCTTACATTAGAACTGCTTGGAGTGCCCCATAAACAAACAAGCAGTGTTCAAAGTTTCTCCCACTATACTCCACATGAGAGACCCTTTAAGAATTGAACCTACCTTCCCTAGTAGGATACCACAGTATTCTCCTGCCAGGCATAAAATTGTCTAAAACTGTATATTTTCCCTACCTGCAGTTCTGAGCTCTCAGCACTTTCCTCCACTCTCACTCTGAGGTCTGGAGGCCTGTCCTCCTGGAGTCCAGATTATTAGGTGATTTCTCGAGGGGTGTGGATAGGGCCTAGAACTATAGCTGATCACTGCTGATTTTGAAAGACATGAGTGAGGAGAAGACAGTCTGCTGAGAGGGAAGCACACTGGAGTAGCAGTACCCCAAGGTGCAGAGCAGCAGCCAATTTTGGCAACAATATGGATCATTACTGGATATATCAAAGCCACATGCTCTGTCTCCCTGGGCAACCAGAGAAAGCCAGGCATCTTATCAGGTGGCAACCACCACAGAACTGATCTGGAAGAAAAACACAGGCCCCATGAATAAAGGGTTTGCCTGAGGTGGTTCCTGCCTGGGTGGAGCCCAAAGACTAGTAAATGCCCAAGCAGAGTTTGGAAATTCCCAGGGTGGGGCTGACCCAGAGGATGGCTTTACTGAGCCTAAGATGCACCCGACCCTAAGGGGACTGTCAGCTTCTAGACAAAGGAAGACTGGAGGCTAGAACTGACAGCTAACCGAATACATACCTGCAGGAACAAAGACAGGGCCTGAGGTGCAGACTCTCGGAACTCAAAACTGCTTCTTGTCTGCAGGAGAATTTAGCAGGGCTAGAAACAAATTATCACAAAGTTATTCTGTTGTGTTATTTTCTGTTCTGTTTTGTCAAAAACATCAATCTGGGGCAGGGATGGAACTTAGTGAACATCACCCAGCATCCAACAAGTGGCTGAGGTTGTCAGGCCTCATCTCCCTATGCTGGATAAAGGCAGAGTGGGCAGCCTGGCTGAGCAGATATAGATTTTCTTATGATTCATGCAGGTGCAAACACGTGGAGTATCTATTCACTGGGTCACAGCCCTGCGGGGCTATCAGTGACTGGGTGTGACAAAGTTGCAAGGTGGAGAAGCAGGCATTAACTTTTCAGACTAATGTATATACTTCATATGTTCCTCCTGACTTCACAGAGCACCAGAGTCATATCTGAGTTGTCACCAGACCCCTGCGATTCATTCGCCAGACACCTTTTAAACTCTCCCTCCTGAGACAGGTGCTGACTGAGACAATTGATTTAAACCTTTTGAAATTAATCAATCACCCGAGAACTATTCAAGTGGTGTCCTAGGTGTGTGTTTGAAGGAAGGTTTGATTTTCCTCTTTCAATTGTTGCTTGTGGGTGGTGAGGTGACGGAATTGCTGGTAATTCTCAATAGCTGAGACTTCAACCCAGAGTAACTCTTTCACTAGTGAAAAACCAAGACAAGCAGAAAACAAAACAGAACCACTTAGCCCCACCACACCAAGCAGGTCTCCAGTTTCTCAGACTGGAGCACTGTACGGGTTCTCAAAAAAGTTATAGGGAAAAAATCAAACGGTGTAAAATCATGGGGCAGATCAGCAGAAAAACTCGGGTAACATGAATAACCAGAATAGATTAACCTCCCCAAAGAAAGATATAGCAGATGTAACTGAAGATCCCATTCATAAACAGCTAGCTGAGATGTCAGAAATCAAATTCAGAATTTGGATTGCAAACAAGATTAATAGAGTTATGTAAAATTTGGAATTAGAAATTTGAGGACAAATAAAATGTCAAAAATAGAAATTCAAAGTGAAATTCAAAAGTTGTCTCAAGAATTTAATAAATTTAAAGACAAAACTCCCAAAGATTTTGACACACTGAAGCAAGAATTTGCAGCCCTCAAAGATCCAAAAAATACAGTAGAATCCCTCAGTAGCAGAGTGGAGCAAGCAGAAGAAAAGATTTGTGACATTGAAGACAAAGTCTTTGAATGCCCCCAAACTCTCAAAGAGGAAGAGAAATGGAGAGACAAAATGAATTATTCTCTCAGATAGCTCAGGGATAATTTGAGGAAGGCTAATATCTATCTCATTGGAATGCCTGACAGTGATTAAGAGGCCATGTAAGGCACAGAGGCCCTTCTCCATGAAATTATGAAAGAGAATTTTCTAGACATGCCAAGAGATTCTGAAATTCAGATTGTAGACAGTTTCAGAACTCCAGCATGACTCAATTCAAATAACAACTACCAAGCATATCATAATTAATTTTCCTAAAGTTAATATGAAGGGAAATATTCTGAACTCAGCTGTACATAAGAAATTCATTACTTAAAAAGGGAAAAGTATTAGAATGACTTCAGATCTCTCGACTGAAACTTTGCAAGTCAGAAGAGGGTGGTCATAGACTTTTAATTGCCTAAATGTAAAAACTTTAAACCCTGGACCCTAAATTCAACTAAACTGAGTTTCATTTATGATGGACAAATTAAATATTTTAATGACATTCACATGTTGAATAAATTTTCTATAACATAACCACCTTTTCAGAATATTCTCAGGCCTATCCTCCCTAATGACCCACATGCAAAGATGCAGATATTCCCAGGGTGGGTCTGACACGGAGGATCACTTTACTGAGCCTAAGACTCACCCAGCCCTTAGGTGATCATCAGACCATAGACAAAAAAAGGCAGGAGTCAAGAGCTGACAGTACTACAAATACAAATCTGCAAGAGTAAAGACAGGATCTTAGGTACAGGTTCTGGGAACTCAAAACAGTTCCTCTTCTGCAGAGAAATTTAGTAGGGACAGAAAAAAACTATCAGAAACTTATTTTGTTCAGTTAGTAACATCAATGAGGGGTGGGGCTGGAACTGAGTGAACAGCTCCCAGCCTCCATCAAGCATGTGAAATTGTCAGGTCTCACCACACCCTGATGGATAAAGGCAGAGAGCAGTGGCCTGGCTGAGCAGATACAGATTTTCTTGTGATTCAGGCTGGTACAAATCCCTAAAGTATCTGCTCACTGGAGGCAAATGAGTTACAACCCTGTGGACGCTATCAGTGACTGGGTGTGAGAGAGGTGCAAGGTGGGGAAGAAGGCATCACCGTTTCCAGACTACTGTATTTGCTGGGCGGGTCCTTCTGACTTCCTGGAGCACCAGAGAAAGTTATATTTGAGTTGTCACCAGACCCCTGTAATCAGTTCCAGAGAACTTTGACACTCTCAAATATGAGACAGTTGCTGACTGTGAGAATTGCTTTGGACCTTTGGACCTAAGCCAATCTCCTAAGGACTATTCAAGTGGTGCCCTGGGTGTGTAGTTGTAGGAAGGTTTGATTTTCCTTTTCCAATTGTTGCCTGTGGCGAGTTAGGGTGACTTACTTGCTGGTACTTCTCCACAGCTGAAAATTCAACCCAGAGTAACTGTTACACTAGGGTCAAACAGAAGCCAGCTGAATATAACACAGAACCACTTCACCCCATCGCACCAAATAGGTCCCCAGTCTCTCAAGCCATAGCATTGAACAGGTTCTCAGCAAAAATCCAGGGAAAAAGTCAAATGGTGTAAAATAATCATAGGGTGAAATCACCAGAAAAACTCTGGTAGAACGAATAACCAGAATAAATCAACCCCCTTAAGAATAGATATAGTAGATGTAATTGAAGATCCCATTAAAAAACACTAGGCCAAAATGTCAGTAATCAAATTCAGAATTTTGATTGCAAACATGATTAATAAAATGGAGGAAAATTTGGAATTAAAAATTTGAGCAGCAATTCAAAATTTGGAATTAAAAATTCAAGGAGAAATTCAAAAGTTGTCTCAAGAATTTAATGAATTTAGACAAAACCACCAAAGATTTTGATGCACTGAAGCAAAGAATTTGCAGCACTCAAAGATCTGAAAAATACAGTAGAATCCCTCAGTAACAGAGTGGAGCAAGCAGAAAAAAGGATTTCTGACATTGAAGACAATGGTTTTGAATGCTCCCAAATCTTAAAGAGGAAGAGAAATGGAGAGCAAAAACAGATCATTTATGATGAAAGAGCTTTGGAGTAATTTTAAAAAGGCTAATATCTGCCTCATTGGAATTACTGAATGTAATGAAGTGGCCTCACAAGGCACAGAGATCCTTCTTCATGAAATTATGAAAGAGAATTTTCCAGACATGCCTAGAGATTCTGAAATTTAGATAACAGACAGTTTAAGAACCCCAGCACAACCATTCCAAATAAGACATCCACCAGGCATATTATAATTAACTTCACTAGTGTAAATATGAAAGAGAAAATTCTGAAACTAGCCAGATGTAACAAAGAAAGGATGTTAGAATGACTGTAGATCTCTCTGCTGAAAATTGTCAAGCCAGAAGAGGATGGTCATTGAATTTTAATGTCCTAAAACAAAATAACTTTCAACCCTGGACCCTGTATTTATCTAAAGTGAGTTTCATTTAAAAGGAGAAAATTAAACACTTTAATGACATTCATATATTCAAGACATTTTCATAACCAAATCAGCTCTTCAGGATATTCTCAGACCTATCCTCTATAATGAGCAGCACAATCCTTTCCCACAAAAATAACTCACTCAGAAACTTTTGATCAAACTCCATCTTCCACAGTGGTGAAAGAATTAAAAATGTCCACAGGACTGTTGAAATACTTAATACCCAAAATTTTACCAGACTTATCAATATTATCCATTAATGTGAATGGCTTAAACTGTCTACTATAGAGGCACAGGTTAGCTGACTGGAAACAAAAACTAAGGTCAGATATTTGCTGCATACCAGAGTCACATCTCACCTTAAAAGAGAAATATAGACTCAAAGTGAAAGGATGGTTGTTCATATTTCAGGCAAATGGAAGACAAAAAAAAGAAGGTGTTGCGATTCTTTTTGAAGACACAATATGGTTTAAACCAACAAAAGTAAGAAAAAAACAAAAATGATCACTTCATATTTATTAAGGTTAACACTCAATATGGTGAGATTTCAATTATGAATATTTATACACCAAAGCAGAGTGCACCTCAATTCATAAGAGAAACTCTAACAGACATAAACAACTTGATTTCCTTCAGCTCCATAATAGTTGGAGATTTCAACACTCCTTTGGCAGTGTTGCATGGATCCTCCAATATGAAGCTAAGAAAAGAAATTTTAATTTAAAACTAACAATCCAACATTTTGATTTTACAGACATCTACAGAACATTTCATTCAAACAAAACTGAATACACATACTTCTCATCAGATCATAAAACATACTACAAAATTGATCACATTGTAGGTCACAAGTCTAACCTCAGTAAATTAAAAAAAAAAAAAAAAAAAAAAAAGAAAGAAATTATTCCTTGCATCCTATTGGACCAAGAAATAAAAGTTGTACTCAGTAACAACAGTAATCTGCATACTCATACTAAAACATGAAAGTTAAATAGCTGGGTCAGAGATGAGATCAAGAAGAAAATTTCCAATTTTTTGGAACAAAACAACAATGAAGACATGAATTTAGAACCTCTAGGATGCAGCAAAGGCAGTCTTAAGAGGGAAATTTATAGCAGTGCAAGCCTTCCTCACAAGAACGGAAAGTGAGGAAGTTAACAACTTAATGGGACATCTCAAGCAACTGGAAAAGGAAAAACATTCCAACCACAAACCCAGTAGAAGAAAAGAAATAACCAATTAGGTCAGAATTAAATGAAATTGAAAACAAAAGAATTATACAATAGATCAATAAATTACAAAGTTGGTTTTTTAAAAAGGTTAATAAAATAGATAAAACTTTGGCTAACCTAACCAGGACGAAAAGAGTAAAATCTATAATCTCATCAATCAGAAATGACAAAGAGAAAAAAACAACAGACTCCTCAGAAATTCAAAAAATTCTTAATAAATATTACAAAAAACTTTATTCTCAGAATATGAAAACATAAAAAAAATTGATCAATACTTGGAAGCACATCACCTTCCAAGACTTAGCCAGAATCAAGTGGAAATTTTGAAAAGTCCAATATTAAGTTTTGAAATAGCATCAATCATATGAAACCTTTCTAAATAGAAAAACCTGGGACCAGATGTCATCACTTCAGAATTCTTCCAAACCTTTAAAGAGGAACTACTACCTATGTTTCTCAACCTGTTCCAAAATGTAAAAAAAGAAGGAAGACTACCCAACACATTCTATGAAGCAAACATCACCCTGATAATCAAACCACAAAAAGGCCCAACAAGAAAAGAAAATTATAAACCAATATCACTAATGAGTGTAGATGCAAAAACATACAACAAGATACTAACAAACAGAATCCAGCAACACATCAAACAAATTATACATCACGACAAAGTTTGTTTTATCCCAGTGTATAAAGGCTGGTTCAATATACATAAATTTTAATTATAATTCAGAACATAAAGAAATTTAAAGAACAAAGACCATCTGATTTTTTCAATTGATGCAGAAAAAACTTTCGATAATGTACAGCATCCCTTCATGACAAGAACACTTAAGAAAATTAGTATAGAAGTAACATTTCTTAAACTGATAGAGGCTATCTACAGCAAACCCACAGCCAATATCGTATTGAATGTAGTTAAATCAAAATAATTTCCACTCAGATCAGGAACCAGACAAGGCTGCCCATTGTCTCCACTGCTCTTTAACATTGTAATGAAAGTTTACCCACCACAATAAGGGAAGAAAAGACGATCAAGGGTATCCATACAAGGTTCGAAGACATCCAAGTTTCGCTCTTTGCAGATGATATGATTGTATATCAGGAAAACACCAGGCATTCTAGTATAAAACTCTTAGAAGTGATCAAGGAATACAGCAGTGTCTCAGGTTCAATATCCACACTCAAAAATTGGTACCCTTTATATATACCAACTATATATAGACAAGCTGAAAAAAACAGTTAAGGACTTTATTCAATTCACAGTAATGCCCAAGAAGATGAAATATTTGGAATTTTATGTAACAAAGGACATGAAATATCTCTATAAAGAGAAATATAAAACTCCAAGAAAAGAAATAGCTAAAATGTTAACAAAAGGAAAAACAGACCCTGCTCATGAGAATGAACATTGTTAAATTGTTCATACTACCCAAAGCAATATGCAATTTTAAAGCAATCCCCATTAAATCTCCACTGTCATATTTTAAAGTTCTTGAAAAAATAATACTTCATTTTATATAAAATCATAAAAAAAACTCGAATACGCAAGACATTACTCAGAAATAAAATCAAAGCAGGACCAATCACACTTCCAGACCTCAGATTATACTATAAAGTGATAGTGATCAAAAGAGCATGGTACTGGCACAAAAACAGAGAAGTAGATGTCTCGAATAGAATAGAGAACCAAGAAATGAACCCAACTACTTATCATTATTTGATCTTTGACAAAATAATTGAAAACATTCAGTGGGGAAAAGATTCCCTATTTGACAAATGGTGCTGGGTGAACTGGCTCGCAAGATGCAGAGGACTGAAAGGGCAACATTTAGCACACAAAAATTAAAATCAGGATGTTAGAGTTTCTGGAAAGCAGGGCCCAAGTTAATGTGAGCATCCTAGCCTGGTTTCTTTTATTTTCTTTTTTTCACATTTACTTACTCTACTTTTACCTACTTCAGTTTTCTTTCTTTCTTTCTTTCTTTTTTTTTTTTCTTGATACAGGATCTCATGCTGACACCCTTGCTAGAGTGCTGTGCCATCATAGCTCACAGCAACCTTCAGTTCAGACTCAAGTGATCCTCTTGCCTCAGTTTTGTTTTTCTATTTTTAGTAGACACAGAGTCTCTCTTTGTTCAGGCTGATCTTGAACCTGTGAGCTCAAGCAAACCTGACTCTGCCTCCAGCAGTCCATTGTTAGGTTTACTCCTAGATATTTCATCTTCTTTAGCACTACTGTGAAAGGAATAAAGTCCTTGACTATTTTTTCAGCTTGGCTATTGCTGGTATATATAAAGGCTACAGATTTATAGGTATTAATTTTTTAGCCTGAGACATTGCTCTATTTCTTGATCTCTTTTAAAAGTTTTATAGTACAATCCCAAGTGTTTTCTAGGTATACAATCATATCTTCTGTGAAGAGTGAAAGTTTGATCTTTCTGACCCCCTATGCAGATACCCTTGATTGCCTTTACTTCCCTAATTGCAATGGCTAAACCTTCCATTACAATGCTAAAGAGTAATGGAGACAATGGAAAACCTTGCCTGGTTTCTGATCTAAGTGGAAATGATTTCGATTCAACTCCATTCAGTATGATATTAGATGTGGGTTTGCTGTAGATGAACTCTATAAGCTTAAGAAACGTCCCTTCTTTATCAATTTTCTTTTTTGGGGGGGAGGTGTGAGATAGGATTTATTTTTTAATCTTGAATTCTTTAAAAATATTACTAAAGTAGAGCTGAAAACTAGGTTACAAAAGTTAAGATTTAAAAACCTGGGGTAATATAGCAAAATGGACTTTCATAAATGAAACGTCACTTCCATAAATGATAACGTAGTTATCTGTGAGGAGTGAACCTACAGGTGAATTTCATTTTCTTTTTATATTTTTCCATACATCTAAAACTTATATAAGAGTACACATTATTTTCTTCATTAAGACACTATTTTTAACATCTACTTTATCATTAATTTTATTTATTTATTTGTTTTTTGGGGGGAGACATAGTCTTAGTCTGTTACCACAGATTAGAGTGCCCTGGCAACACAGTTCATAACAACCTCATATTACTGGATTCAAGCAATCCTCTTGCCTCAGTTTTCAAGGAACTGGATTCCAAGTATCTGTCATGACACCTAGCTAATTTTCCATTTTTAGTAGAGATGGGATCTCTGTCTTGCTCTGGTTGGTTTTAAACTCCTGAGCCCCAGCTATTCACACACACCCCAACCTTCCAATTTGCAAGGATTACAGGCATGAGGCATGGTGTCTGGTTAGCCAAACATGTTTTATTTATTTATTTTTATTAGTATTAGATCAAGTGTGTACATTAATGCTATCATGGGGCACCATGCACTGGTTTAATAAACAGTTTAACACATTTTCATCACACTGGTTAACATAGCATTCCTGGAATTTTCTTTAGTTATTGTGTTAAGACAATCATATTATGCATTCACTAGGTTTCACATATACTTATAAGATGCACCACAGGAGTAATTTCACCAATCACCTTCCCTCTGCCCAACCTCCCTCCTCACTCCCCTCCTCCTTTCCCTGTATTCTTAGTTTATAACTGGATTATAGCTTTCCTAAGAAAGCCATATATTAGTTTCATAGTACAACTGAGTACATTGGATACCTTTTTTTTTCCATTCTTGACATGCTTTACTAAGAAGAATATGTTCCAGCTCCATCCATGTAAACATGAAAGAGGTAAAGGCTGCATAGTATTCCATGGTGTACATATACCATATTTATTGATCCATTCATGAATTGATTGGCACTTGGTCTTTTTCCATGACTTAGTAATTGTGAATTGGGCTGCAATAAACATTCTGGTACAAATATTTTTGTTCTAATGTGATTTTTGTTCTTCTGTGTATATACCTAGTGGAAGAATTATAGGATTGAATGAAAGATCTATTTTTAGATCTCTAAGTCTTCTCAAAACAGCTTTACAAAAGGAATATTGTAATTTGCATTTCCACCAGCAATGTAGAAGTGTTCCATTTTCTCCACATTTACGCCAACAACTCTGGCTTTGGGATTTTGTGATATGGGGTAATTTTACTGGAGTTACATGGTATTTCAATGTAGTTTTGATTTGCATTTCACTGATGATTAAAGATGATGAGCATTTTTCATATGTCTGTAGGCTGTGTGCCTGTCTTCTTCAGAAAAGTTTCTCTTCAAGTCCTTTGCCCAGCCAGCAATGAAATCACTTGTTTTTCTCTCGCTTATACGTTTGAGCTATCTGTGGATTCTGGTTATTAAACCTTTGTCGGAGATATACCCTGCAAATATTTTCTCCCATTCTGAGGGCTGTATGCTTGCTTTACTTAATGTGTTCTTCAGTAGTGTATTTTGAAGCTGCTTCAAAGTGCCTAGGGGGTGCTCCTCATAAAATACTCACCCAGACTGATTTCTTCAAGCATTTTTAACTTCACTCTCTTATAGTATTTTTATAGTTTCATTTCTTAAGTTTAAATTTTTAATCTAGTGAGAGTCTATATTAGTTAATGGTGAAACCTTCAGATGCTCCCAAAGGTTGAGTTCTTCTAAAACATTAGGTGCAATATTAAAGTAACACAGACTTCAGTCTTGTTTATCATAAATTAATACACATAATATAAACAAGTAGAGAATTGGTGTCATTTGTTGCTTAAATATATCATAGAATTTACAAGTGGACCTAGTGGTTTCTGTTTGAAAGTCATCAACTATTTACATAATTTAAAATATAGGTAGATTTGTTCTGATCTAACTATTTCTTGTTTGGGAGCTTTTGTAGAGCATGTCTTAGAAGAAATTGTCTTAATTTTTCTAAGGTACCAACTTTGTGGGCATAGAGTTCTTTGTAATTTTCCTTTGTTTTCCCTTTAATATCCAGGCATCAGTAGTGATGGCTCTTTTTTCAGTGCTTCTATTAACAAATTGTGTCTTATCTCTTTTTTGTTGGTTTCCTAGCTAGAGTGAAGAAGCACAGTCCCCTGCACCCTTGTGAGGTGAATTAGTCTTATTTGTGGTCCTTGAAAAACAAAAAGGCTCTGAGAAAGAACATTTCCAGTACTTGGGCTTCATTCACACCTTCAAGGAAATAAAAATTTGGAGGCCCTTGTCAAGTTGTAGCTGGAGTCATATGCCTGGAGCAATGGACCTTTGCACTTAATCCCCTACCTCTATTTCCACAATAACTTTCAGTTAGTCATATAGGGAAGTACATATTCTTGGTTTAGAAAGGTATATATGTTCTTTGCTGTATGAATGCTGATAAGGAATCTTTACCTTTTGTCTTCCTTGTTCTTGGATTAATTCTATCTGATGATTTGGGGTATATAAAAAGTGAATAAAGATGGCTGGTTGCTGTTGTGCCCAAATGAGCACCAGTCATCCCTTAATAAATCATTAATTTCATCTGCAGTGTTTGCCTCTTTATCTCTGACTAGGCCAGTTGACATCAACATTTGGTGCAGCGAGCAGGGTACAGGTGAACAGAACCTGGTCGACTGTTTACTGGATTTCTGGTCTCCAATGGTAAGGTAAGAACACTAGGAACAGGCTAAACCAGGTGACTACGACTGAAAAGTAGGTAGTCAGGGTTCCAGGCCAGGCAAAATTAAGGGATCATGATGGGAAATACAGCTTCCACAGATGAGGAATATGTTTAGTTATTGAGATCTTGGTTAGATATCATGGGCGTATCAGTTAAGACTCAATCTTTTCACAGTCTCTTTGAAACTATTTGAAAATGTTGTTATTGGTTTTCTCCTGTCTTGAAAACTCAGTTAAATTTGTCTGTTTGAAAGATATTGAACAGGATATGAAAAGGTTTCATCAGTAAGGAAATATTATTAGTATGGATGTTTGGACTGTTTATCATTTAATCACTTTAAGATTAGAAAGATTTTTTTTATTATAAATCATAGCTGTGTACATTACTATGATCATGAGGCACCATACACTTGGTTCATACATCATTTGACACATTTTCATCACACTTGTTAACATAGCCTTCCTGACATTTTCCCGGTTATTTTGCTAAGACATTTACAGTCCACATTTGCCAAGTTTTACATATACTCTTTTAAGATGCACCACATGTGTAATCCCATCCATTCTCTTCTCTCTTCCCACCTCCCCCTTCCCTCCCCTTCCTTTCCCTTTCCCCCCTATTCTTAGATTGTAACTGGGTAATACCTTTCATGTGAAGGTCCTAAATTAGTTTCATAGTAGAGGTGAGTACATTGGGTACTTTTTCTTCCATTCTTGAGACACTTTACTAAGAAGAATATGTTCCAGCTCCATCCATGTAAACATGAAAGAGGTAAAGTCTCCATC
>CAUYPK010033061.1:0-99463 GCA_963574355.1 Loris lydekkerianus
CAACTTTTTTTTTTTTTTTACATTATAACCTAATTCCGCACCGAAATTTTTTTTTTTTTTTTTTTTTTTTTTTTTTTTTTTGTAGAGACAGTCTTACTTTATCGCCGTCGGTAGAGTGCCATGGTATCACACAGCACCCCCCCACACACACACACAGAGCAACCTCCAACTCCTGGGCTTAGGCAATTCTCTTGCCTCAGCCTCTTGAGTAGCTGGGACTACAGGCACCTGGCACAATGCCTGGCTATTTGTGTTGTTGTTGCAGTTTTGGCCGGGGCTGGGATTGAACCTTTCACCTTTGGTATATGGGGCTGACACCCTGCCCACTGAGCCACAGCTCAAAATGCTTTCTAACTTCACTTTTGATTTACTAGTTGGCTTGTGGGTCATTGATCATTTAGAAATACTTTGTTTAATTTCCAAATACAAAAGAAGTCTCTTTCCCAACCCCCAACTGCTGGAATACCTCATTTTATTTTACCCAATATTCCATCCTTAAAGATTTACCTCAAGAGGCCCTCTCCAAGACTAGATCTTCTACTCCCATCAGCACTTGTCTCCAGGTCTACCCTGTCCCCACAGCCTGTTGAGTGCTGCACCATCACAGCACTCTGCGCACTCAGCCTGTTGAGTGCTGCACCATCACAGCTCTCTGCGGACTCACTACTTGCAGAGCTCCCTCGAGACTTGGACCACATCCTCAACGCCTCTCCACACTCAGAGCCCCAGGCAGCACTTGGGGAGGGGAGATGCTCAGTGAACATTTGTTAAATGAATTCATGGAAAATTCAGAGCTTTGCCTTCTTAAATGAGGTTCGGAATTTCATTAAAACATGAATACTCCTGTAAAGCAACATTTTTTTTTTTTTTTTTGACACAGGGTCTTGCTCTGTCTCCAAGGCTTGAGCACAATAGCATCATCAGAGCTCACAGAGACCTCAAACTCCTGGGCTCAAGCTATCCTCCTGCATTAGTCTCCAGAGAAGCTGGGATTATAGGCACCCACCACCAGGCCAGCTAATTTTTTCAGTTTTTGTAGAAATAGGGTCTCATTCTTGCCCAAGCTGGTCTCCATCTCCTGACCTCAAGCTGTGGTCCAGTGTATTTACAAAACATACACTGCATGTTGGCCACCTCTTTGTAAAATGTTGTAATGAATATTTTGTAAATAAAGGTACATTTAACTACAATTTCCCATTTTCCCTATGTGTGGTGACTTTATAGTCACCTTGGGGACACCTTATATCATTACATGGTAAATGCAAAGCTGGAATCAAACAGATGTGGATTCTAATGCTGAACTTACTCTCATTCTCCACTCTTGGCCCTAATTTTCTCACCTGTGAAATAGGAGTAACTTTGTGCTTACCTGAAATGGTCATTGGGGGGAATACATAATTTATAGAACATGAGAGTTCCAATGTCTCGAAAGGACACAGAATTCCTTGAGTAGATGTCAAAGCCACAGCTAACACTGACACATGTAAGAGATGAACTGAAAGGATAATAAATATAAGAAGGAAATAGTCCCGGGGACGTCAAAGAGGGATCTGCAGACACACAGGGTCTTGATTTCTCCTTATTACACAATCCCCTGCCATTACCAGCTGCCGAGATAAGCCACCTGCTAGAAATTGTCAGGAGAGAAATGCCACATCGCAGTTCCAGAATCCAAGCATAAAATACTACAGACTCAAAGGAAAAACATATGGTACGACAGGGAAAAAAATGGTTTGAATGTCTCCAAGAAGCAAGACTAATAAGGAAAGGGAATCATGGCTACCAGGCAATTTCCGAAAGAGCAATCACCTGTAAGTGAAGGTAGACTAAATGCGCAACCCCTGCAGGGTACGAGGAGCGCTGGGAAGACCTCACACAGGAAGGGGGCTTCTCCAGACCACGCATCCATGGGCCAGGGCCACCTGCTGCCCTGCACCACCCCCACTGGAGACTGAGGAAAAGCCGTTATCAGGTAGAGTTAATTAGTTAATTCCCTGGGTTAGTTTCCCCACTTCCTATCCAATGTCCTCTGCATGGGCTCGAAGCAGTGGCCACGAGAAATAACAGCCGATATGAACCAAATCTTTCTCCTTTCTGTCCTTAGATGCGTTGACATTTGGGGACCTGCTGGACTGGAGAAACTGCCCCACCCAGGGTGAGTCAATTGTGTACAGACAGCAAATGTCCTCCTGAGAGTGACCCTTTCACATGCAAACTGACCAACCCTCCTTCTTTATCCCCTGCCCTGAGCAACTCAATCAACTGTCATGACCAGGCCAGTGCAGTGGCTCATGCCTGTACTCCTAGCATCTGGGAGGCTCGGGCGGGTGGATTGCCTGAGCTCAGGGACCAGCCTGAGCAAGAGGAAGACACCGTCTGTACTAATAATAGAAAACATAGCCAGGCGTTGTAGCAGGCATCTATAGTCCCAGCCATTCAGGAGGCTGAGGCAAGAGAAGCCCTTGAACCCAAGAGTCTGAGGTTGCTGTGAGCTGTGATGCAGCTACCACACAGCAAGGGGGCTTCACGGCAGACCCCATGAGAAGCATTCAAAGTAGCCAGCTCTAAACCTGCTCACCCATCCTCTCCTGCACACACTGCAGCAAAGGCTCTTGTGAAGTTTTCCCCTTGCTCCCTCTGCCCCCGACCAACCCTGGAACTTTCCTGTGTGCCTGGTGTGACGTGGTGTGGCCCCTTCTCTTGGGGTCTGTGACTACAACAAGCTGTCTTTCCAAGGGCATTCATCTCCCACGCAGCTGACCTCGCCATACCTTAATAATAGTAAAACCCTAAGCCATCTTCCAAAGCGCACCAGTCAGTGAGATCTTTAGTGTCCTGTCTTAGAGTTTCCTCCTGTGTAAGAGAAGCCAGCAGGCAAAGCCAGCTAAGACCAAGTAGATTCATGAAACATTACTCCATTATCACTGATGGTGACCTTGGGGAATTTTCTTCTCCTTCCAGCCCCAGAGTATCATCTTGAGGTCTTTGAAGCCACCTGGAATGACGGTTGTCAGGTTTAATGACAGGATTCAGACACAGGTCACATTTGCATGATTCCACTTGTGGGAAACACCCAGAATCAGTAAACACAATAGAAGACTAGCAGTTTGCATGGAGAAGGCGGGGAGAAGATTGGGGTATAAGCTAAATGGCCGTGGGTTTTTCTTCTGCAGTGATGAAAACGTCTTGAAACTGGCCTGCCACTGAATCGATCCCTTGAAAGTGGCCAACCAATGGTTAATTTCACGTGATACAAATTCTACCTCAAGTTTTTAAAAATAAAGAAAAAAATGAGCCACCTCTGTATTTCCACATATCCTTCTCTCCTAATCAGACTCCTCACCTCTCTGGGAATTCTTGTTACAATTTTTCTTTATTTGCTTTCTGATTCCGTTATTTCTCTTGGATACATGTTCAAGTGTGAATGAATAACTTTCATAAGTACCAACTCACCCAAAAGACTTAGTTGCTAAGGTCTTCCTCAAAGGAGAACCAGAATTTAAGGAGAGACATGGGTCTCGATAGAGCAGAGGGCGTGGAAATGAACATCTTCAACAAGGCAGTGGCCCTAACTGAAAACACAGCAGGATGCCTCGTTTCATCCAGGCCCTGTTTCTGGGTCTCCCTTCTGCCCCTGAGGAAGAAGACCGTGACTAACAGAGTCAGACCACCTCGTGCCCACTTTTCCACTCCTTCCAAGACTTATCTCACCCAGCTTCTTCCCTGCACCTTCGATTGGAACCATCTCCTTTCAGCTTTCCATTATCCACTTGAAGAAGAATGCCCCACTCGTGCCTGGGTCAGAAGTTTTGACAGAACATTTATCATATTAATCTCCAGCTCTTGAATATCAGATGGCTCCTCACTGCTAATATAAGAAAGTTCAATTCAAATGGGAGACCCAGCTGCGAGATGGTGCCAGCCCACCCTTGGCGCCAGCCCCGTTCCTAATGGACTACAGAAGCACCATCTTCTACAACCTGTCAAGTTTTTGCTTTATGGCTTATCCTTCTATTGCCAGTAATCCCTAGGTATCCTTCCCTTTCCTGACCATCACAATCTGTCTCATTCTTCCTGGCCCACTCATGTCACCAAACTGGGAATAAGTTGGCTGACTCTCAGAGTAACCTCCCTCCTCTCTTTTCAGTAGCTTTAGTTGGGCTGTCATGTTCCTGGTACAGGGTAAGAACATCTCAGGCAGAGGAGGAACACCTTGAAGAAGGGAAGAGACCTCGCCTCGGCTAGCTCTGTGTCCACAGCACACACAGTGCCTGGCGCACGTGCACCCAGACTTCGGTGGGTTGCAGCAAGTTGGACTGAAAGCTCACAGGGACACCAAAAGGATTTTTAGCAATGTGTCCTGGACTTCCTGATCTCCCTCGCTTCCATAAAAATGAGATCTGCAACAGAGACCTCGGGAGCTGATTAGGTATTCGGACATTTCCATGCTGAGGCACAGGTGCTGTGCACTTGACTTGGCTGGCACTCCCCAAAAAGGCACCATCAGCCCGTGATCCCAGCTCCTCACTCATTAATATTTGACTTCTCTGGCTTTCAGAAGTTGTGAATATTTTAATTACAGAATCTTATTACATGCTCAGGGATTTTAAAAGAAACAGAAATAATTTTCATAAAAGTTTTATGAATCTGACTCAATATGTGACTGTATTTCCATCCAGTAAGTATTAATAGTAATTAAAATTTATGGCACACTTATGTGGTGCCAAGCATTATCTCATTTAATTTTGGCTACCATCTTAATGAGGTTCAGAGAAGGTAAGTGTTTTCCCAAGGTCACAGGGAGGCTGACTCAACCAGCACACTTTGCCAATTTCCAAAGTTTGACAGTCTGATTATTTTTTATTAATATCTAATACTTACTGAACACTTATTACATACAAGGCAATATTCTTGTTCCTGGAAATGCCAGAAAATTAATGCTACTCTCTTTCCCGAGACCAGCCTCTGAACAGTGACTGAAAGAGATGGTGGATTAATACTCCAGCTCCGTCATGCCCTTGGTGGAAGAACTCAAAGGCTGTGTGACCACAGTCACCCTTTGAAATTAAACTCCTGTGACCCAACTGCATAACATACCCTAAGTTATACCCTCACCCTCCAATGGTGTTTCACTGGGATCACCTTCCAAATAAAATACTTGATTTGAGTATCAAGATTTGAGACAAATGAAAATGAAACCAAAATACCGCTTTACATCAGAGTCAGCAAAGGGCCAGACAGTAAATACTTTTGGCTTTGTGGTCCAAACAGACTGTCAAAACCACTCAGCTCTTCCACTGTAGCATAAAAACAGCCACAGACAATGTGCAAAGGACGGCTGTGCTCCTGTAAAATTTTATTTATGGACACTGAAATTTGAATTTCATATACTTTTCACATGATGTGAAATACTGTTTTGATTTTTCTCAACCATTTAAAAATATAAAAACCACTCTTAGGTGGAGGCAATAATTCGCCAAATACTGCTTTACAGTGTTCTCTCATAGTCCTCCCATTTACTCCAGGAGAAAAGAACCATCTTTGTCCCCATTTTCCAGGTGAGGGAAACGTGCCCAACTGCAACCAATAACAAGGGTCAGTGAGGTCTGGGAGTGGTCCTCCAGAATACCTGTTAGAGAATTCTCAAAATACTCCACCTCTTTGGAAAATGAAAAGATGGGTTTTGTTCCTGAGCTGGCGTCTTCCTCTCTGCACACCAGGGCTCAGCCTGCTGACACAGCAGCATTGGTGGTTCAGTGTTTCGTAGTGGCCACAGCTGCATCCAGATGCCAGCCGAAATCAGCTTGCTGCCGCACACCTTAGGAACAGCTGCCTCTCCTGTTTTTGCTGAGAAACCACACAACACCACAGCAGGACAGGAGAGTTTGAGAAGATCTGAGGGACACCTGAGCAGCACTTCAGAGCCGGGATCGCTGGAACAAGCCTCGATTCACCTGCTGTTCTGTTGGCATGAGACCAACCTGCATTTCTCCCTGGTGTTTTTGTACATACCTAGATGCACCTGTAAGTGTGAGTAAGAGCAAAGTAGACAGCACAACTGGGACTAAACAGAAGTTGGCTTAGTTAGATAAACTCGGAGCTTGAAGCATGTGAGCCAAGTCCCACCCTTAGTCACTATGGCATAACAGAAGCTCTGCCTCATGTTAGCCAGTCTGCACAGTGACCCAATGGAGTTCTACCAGGCAGAACTCAGGTAGCCCTACTGTGTGCTATTGTCCCTACTATGTGCTGTTGTCCTTACTGCTCTAAGACTTACAATAGCTCATTTAATCCTCACAGCAATCCTGGAGGTAGGTCCTATTGGAAACCCCATTTTGCAGATGAGGAATCCGAGTGGCCAAGTAATTTGCCCAAGGTCACACAGCCATGGAGGAGCACAACAGGGTTTTGAATCCAAGTAAGTAGACTGACTTGGAAATCTATGCTGTAGATAGAAGACTTCTGCTGTATGCAGAAGTTGACAAGCATTTTTTGTGAAGAAGTTCTTCTCTGCTGCACCCGCCCATTCCAACCTTGGGCTTGATCACAGCACTTGCCCACAGGCCAACATGACACAGGCAAGCATGGCACTCACAGAGGCTGGGAACTCTTTCCTGCTATCTCTGAAAACACACCCACATTAGTCTACAGAAGTGTCACATGGAGCAGAACCTAGGTGCCCAGTGACCCTCTCTCCCTGTGAAAGTTACCAGAGCTATCCAGCCCCACGCTAATCCCAGACATGTAAGATGGCACAGCCATGTCCAGCAGAGCTGCCTACCCAACTCACAGCCAACCCCAGAGCAGGAGCCAGCCTATCTGAGGTCAACTTCAGACTAGTGAACTAAACAATCTGTATTACTGTATGCCACTGAGTTTCGTGATAGTTGGTTACGCAGCATTGCAGCATGGAGACATACACACCACATATGAACCCAGCTTGCATTTAACAGAATCCCAAGTGAAGTAGAAGAGAAGAAAAACCACAGCCTTGAAAAACCACAACCTAAGGCTCCTGGAATGGCACACAGAGGTCAAGGACTAAAACAGTCTCTTCTCTTTCTTCCTGTTTCCAGTCAGCATAGCCAAAGAATGCTGAGTATCCTCACTGTCATGGATCTCCCAAACTGAGTCTCCTACACTGAGGAAGTCACTGTGGTAACGATTATAGGACATTAAAGGCTCTGAAAAGTCCTGCAATAAAGACATTTGCACAACTTTGCTTAATTCAGTGTTAGTCAAACTCATAGGACCATGACCCTCTTTTCCTTTTCTTTTAATTTTCTCTCTCTAAAAAAATGGCTTAAAAGTATCCAATGTACTCAGCTCTACTATGAAACTAATTTATAGCTTTCATATGAAAGCTATAACCCAATTATAACCTAAGAATATGGGGAAGGGGGAAGGGGAGGGGAGTGGATGGGCGGAGGGAGGGTGATTGGTGGGACCACACCTACAGTGCATCTTACAAGGGTGCACGTGAAACTTAATAAATGTAGAATGTAAATGTCTCAACATAATAAGTAAGAAAATGCCAGGAAGGCTATGTTAACTAGTGTGATGAAAATATGTCAAATGGTGTATAAAACCAGTGTATGGTGCCCCATGATCGCATTAATGTACACAGCTATGATTTAATAAAAAATAAATAAAATAAAAAAATAAAAATAAATTTAAAAATGGCTTAACATCCATACTATCAACTTATGAAATTAATGTTTATCAAAATTCACTTTGAGAAACTCTAATCTAAAACAAAATCCAGCTTCTTCACTGTCCCAGTAGAGAGGCATTTTTATATTGGAATTGTTGCTAATTTAAGCACAGACTTCTCCAGAGAGCAGAATAGAGATAGAAATAGTCAAAAATGGCCAGAGATGAAAGAGACCTCAGAAGTGAGCCAGTTCAAAGTTTTCTTTGTACTCATGAGGAAACAGAAGCTCTAGGGAGTGGCTTGCTTAAGAGGCCAACAGCCCCAGCGTTGGGAAAACACGAGCTCTCTGGTCACAAAGCCACCTCTCCACCACCGCGTGGGCTCCAGTCCTTGGAGGGCCTCTTTGTTGGAAATAACAAACTTAAAGCTTCAGCTTTCACAAACAGAGGTGCCCTGCCATAGAGGAGCACCCCTACTGGCCACATGACTTGTGGTAGTCCAAATTTTTACATTTCCTCAGCAGCTGTCATCTTAAGTTAGGAAAGTTTTGAGGCAGACTTCCTGGCAACAAATCCAAGTTCCACTGTTTACAGGCTGTGTGGACTTGGGGAAGCCACTCTACCGTTCTGTACCTCCGTTTTCTCATCTGGTGTGTGGGTATGGTGGATCCCACTGATCAGTCAAGGTAAGGATTAGATGAAATAATACTGAGTATATGTCCCGCAAAGTCTGCTTTCACTGTACACAGGTAGTCTCTGGGTTACATACGAAGTAGGTTCTGCATGAGTTCTTAAGTTAAATTTGTATGTAAGTTGGAAAATGTCCATTTACCTATTGCCTGTAATAGCGTCCGTTGGTAAGTGCAAGTCGTCTGTTAGTCAGGTGTTTCTAACTCAGGGACTGCTTTTAACTCCATTCATAGGAAGTCTCCAGAATAGGCAAATCTCTGCTGTCAGAATGTGAATGAGTGAGTGGCAGAGGTTGAAGGAAGGAGAGAATGAGGAATAACTAGTAATGGGTATGGGATTTACTGCTGGAGTGATAAAAACATTCCAAAATGAATGGTGGTGATGGCTGCACAATTCTGTGAATAGAGAAAACCATCAAAGGGTATAAATGGGTGAACTGTATGGTCTGTGAATTATTTACCAAGAAATATGTTATAAAAAATGAAAACTAAGTATGTGCTTTGAGTAAGTTCAGCAGGGAGACCACATCGGGGTCTAGACTTGAACTTTGCACTTAGTGGGTGTTCAAGACACGGAACTGAATATACTGTATTTCCTTTTTTCTAAGACGCATTTTTCCCTTCACATTTTAACTCTTCATAAATTAGGATGTCTCATATCATTGGTGTGTATATTTAATGTCATTGTTTTATTATTCGTTATTTCAAAATATTACAGGGGTACAAATGTTTTGGTTACATGGACCCCTTCTGTAATGCTTGAATCGTGGTGTAAGTGTGCCCATCATGCAGCTGGTGTTTACTGTACCTGCTGGGTAGGTTTTCACCTATCCTGTCTCCCCTCCTCCCCCTGCCTGATTTCCACAGAGTGTTTTCCCTCTGTCCACATGTGCATTCAATTGTTTTCCAAGACAGAGCTGCTATCGAATCAATGGTTTGTCTTGTAATCAGCAGTGCTCTAAAATTAACTAATATGGTAACAAATGCATCCATCCAAACATGTGTTGATCATTATTATTATCAGATTTCAGAAAGCATGACTGTTCACATCTTCCTCAACTGAAGGGTCTACCATAAAGTATTCACCTATGGGCTTTTTATAATACAGAGCAGCAGTTGATTTGGCTTAAAGGCCTTTGTAATCTTCTTTGAGAGCCATAAACAAGCCAAACTTCACTACCCAGGATGTTGTAGCCAGTGCTATCCAGGTCCAATCCCACATACCTGCAGCCTATGTTTGAGCTCACCCATGGCTGAAGCAGATATCCTCCATGCCCCTGAATGGCCTTCCACCTCTGGGACCCACTTCTCTCTGCTTTTCTGCCTAAAGACTTTCTCCAAGCCCAGGGGCTCACCTGGCACTCATAGAACAGCCAGAGGCCTGGGATTTCGCACCCCAAGGGTTGGGGAACCTCAACCAACAAGGCCCAATCTATACTCCAGCTTCCTAGTAGGACAACTCCAGGAGGCATGGTCCATGCCCTTTCTCCAGGGTGGAGAGTGGAGTTGTGCCATGTCCTGCTACAGAGAGCTGCTGAATGCACCTGCTGAGTGGCCGATCTGACTTCCCTGTCTCACACCCCACCTCTTTACTGTGACTCATGGAATTGTCTCCCCCAGGCAAACAACCTGCTCACATCCTTGTCAAGCCAAGACTGATGCTTTGAGGACATCTGAAACTTTAAATAAATACATCTCTTTATATGTATTTATCTGTGCCTCATCTCACCTTAGAGAGGATTTGTGGTAACCTAAAACTAAATTAAATTCAATAAAACAAAGAGCTGGAATCAGAAAATTAAGACAAAATGGCAACTTAGTATATTGTGTTTTAGTTATGTGCGTATCTATCTGCTTTCCTCTATCTTTCCTCTTTCCACATCTGTGTATTTCCAGTGCCTCTGAGAGTGTCTGAATAAAATGGGTGCTCAATAAATGTTCATCAAACTGAGTTGAATGTAAAGAACTCAAATGCTGAACACAAAGAGCACGTGTAGCTTTCTGAGTGCCAGAGAGCTTCCAGGAAGAGTGAAAAAAAGAGGCACAGGCACTGGAGAAATTTCCATTATCAAAAACCAAATAGTCCATTCTGTCAAGTAAAACGCCACTTTCAGCTTCAACACTCAGCCCGTGGCCTCTCTCCTTCTCACAAGCTTTCACTTTTCCCCCTTCACTATACATAGTATCTGTTTCCTTATTAAAAAAAAAAAAATAGTCTTCACATCCCTCTTCCATCTTTTTTAACTTTCAAGAAGATTCTTATTTCATTTTTAAAAAGAAGCTGTGTTTCTCCCAATACCATTTTTTAATTAGGACCTTTTGGCAGGTGGTAAAAAAAACCTCAACTCAAAGGCACAAGCCAAAGGAGGAGATTAGCTCATGACAATGTAAAGCTCAGGGGTGGTTTTAGTTTCAGGCCTGACTGGGTCCAGCAGCTCAAATGCTGTCATCAGGACCACACCTCCATCTCAGACCTCTGCATTCCTCCACTTTGGCTGCGTTTGCATATAGATAGCGTCTGAGCTGGCAAGATAGCATCTCCAAAAACCAGGCTTACATTCAGGACCAAAAGTGAGAGCAGGAAGTTAGGATGCACTTCTAGGATACCAGAGAAAGAACGTATGGATGGATTCTGGGCAGAGAACAAATAACAATGTTCTCTAACCCCTACTTGGAATCAACTATTCCTTTACATTTATGTTAAGGGTGAGGTAAGCCAACTTAAATAAATCCAATCCCACCAATAAACTCATTTTATTTTACATGCATAAGAGGGTGCCAAAAATATACATGCACATTTTAAGAAAGGAAAAAACTGTATTAAAATTGTAATACTCAATATATACCAATAACAAAAGATGAATACAAGTCACACTGAGCATCTCCCATAATTGCAGAAGTGAAACATGACTTATTACAACTTTAATGTAGTTTTTTTTTCCTTTCTTAGAATGTATATACATTCTTTGGCACCCTCTGTATATTTAGATACTGAGTTAGTTCTGAAATGTATTTTATATTAAAAATATAAAAGAAAAGTTCTTTTCATATTTCAAAATTATAGTTATAAGTATCAGGAAATGGATTTTTCACGGAGACATAGTTAACATTCCTACTGCAAAAAATACATGTAGCTGGAATGATGATCCCTTGAAAGGGATTTAGCTTTACAAGGCTGGACCAGGCAGTAAACCTCAAATGCCAGGGTGTTTCATTCCTAAACACAGCCTCTAAAGATGCACAAAAGGAGCTCAACGTTAGTTCCAAACTGGAGTCAACTTGTTAGCCTCAGTTGCCAGATGAGCCAAAGGCAGGCAGTGTGCTAACTATCTTAGAGATGTTTACCACCACTCAGTGAGACCCTTTCCCACCAAAAGAATATAGATAAAAAAAGCTGAAATCCAGGCAGATCTGCCTCAGCTAACAGAGGTTAAATTTCCAAGTTTTCTTTCTTGGTTCAAAGCTCTCAAACTTCTCTCTCAGACAAACCAGCTTAGCTGAAGCACCCTTGTCAATGCAGCCAGAGCCTCTACCCCACATATTCACCTATTTAATCTGTGTTCCCTTCATCAGACCGTAGTCACATTCTCAAGATACAGCAGTTATCTATTGCTAAAATGATGCTTCATAACAAACTGCCCCAAAACTCATTGTCTTCAGATAAGAGGTTGTTATTTTAGCTTTCAGGTCTATGTGGCAGGGCAGTTCTTCTGGTCTCTGCCAGATGTGAGTGACCTCAGCTGGAATAACCAAGGGACTCAGTTCACTCCAAGTGTCTCTCATCCTCCCTCAGGACCTGTGCGCTAATCTGGGAATATCCTTCTCATGGCAATGCCAGAGCAAGACCAGACAGGCCCAGGCTTGAGGCACTTTGACCCCTCTACTTGTGCCATGCTTCTAACATCCCATTGGCTGAATGAAGTCATGGGACATCCAGTCAGAGTGGGAGGGCACTATAAAGTCACATGACAAAGAGCACGAACCTCGGGAGGCATCAGCCATCCATGTCCTATTTGCAAATTACCACAAAAGACAGACATGAATGGAGACAGTGCTGAACCCAGTCCTAGCTCTACTCCGCTGGCATTTGGATGATACAGAGAAGAATGTATTCCTCCAATTGTAGTTACCGTTTTTGACTTTTCCTTGAGTTGTTTCTATTTAGAAAGGGGGCAGAAATAAAACTTCCCTATGGACTTTGATGTAAAGTAAGAAAATTCAGATACCCAAGGAAACCAAGGAGGAAGAGAAGACTTGAACATCAAGTAAAGAAAGTGACAGCAGATTGTGCCTCCCCAGGTGAGAAAGTGCCCCTGGGAGGTGTCTCCTGCTGGAATAACTGGTCATAACATTTTGCTCAATCCCAGCTGTCTGCTTAGAAATTTTCAAGGTGACCCGTGTTCGAGCTACAGGCCTCGGGGAGAGAGAAGGAGCAATCTACCAAGGCATGCGAGAGAAGGAGTCGTTCACTTTTGCAAGTGGTTAAAAAACCCGAAGCCAAACCTAAAATTAGGAAATTAAAACTAAATAAGGGAACTCAGGCAGAACCATTTCCATCAAAAGCAGCAAGCATATGGGCCCTGCTGTCAAGTGAAGACCATCAAACTGAGACGTGCAAATGAATCTGGGAGATTAGACAAATAACTGGGAAAGAAGGCACGTGTCTTCTGAAAACCCAGATTGTAGATCCATTTGTCACCTTGAGGAAGGCTGTCCTTCTCTTCTGCCTGGCAGTGTGAGACGGGCACCTGCCTGAGGACATTGGTGTTGCCCCTGGAAGACCTCCTACAAAGAAGAGATTTTTAAAAAGTCCCCCAGGATATTACTCAGTAGAAAGCTCTTTTTGAAAGTGTCAATAACAGCCTGTTGTGTGTTTTAATGACTTGAAATGTGCGCCTTCATTGGCTGGGATTTTAAAGAAAGGCTTTCTGCCCGTTCCCTCTGGCTTCTACTAGTTCCTGTTTGATTCTGCATATTCATAAAACGCTTGGCAGGACACATCACAGTTCAAACACACTTTCAGCTTTGATGACTTCAATAAGCCTGTTCCTCTCAACTAGCAGTTAATTCACTGAGCTCAGGAGATACTCCTACTGGGCGTTTTAAGCCACAAATTGGCAGAGCGAGGTATGGATTTCAAAGGCTGGTAACAAATGGCCTTTGTCAGGGAACCAGAGGAAATGGGGTTGCCAGGTGGGCTCTACCCACTTCTGATTAACATGGGGATTGTAAGACTTCCTCCCATCTTAGTCTGCAAAATAGCTTTATGTTTCACTTCTCTTCTTCTTTGAGAAGTTAGTTCTATTGAGCAAGAAGGTAAATGTAAAATGCAAAAAGGTAAAGAGGAGAGAAGTGCCTGCCAGTAGTTTATTAAGACAAAGTTTCTCCATGTTCTTCTTGGTACAGTTATCACAAGAATGGAAAAGCAAGTATCCAATGTCCTCAGTGCTGATACAAAGCCAGTAGACACGCCCGCACAAGAGAAAAATGCAACTCAATTTAAGTCGGGGGGCGGGGGGGAGCGAGGAGGCTGGGTGTGGCTACCACCTGATGGGCCCCATGTAAGGGTGTACAGCACATGTCCTGGGTGCAGGACACAACTACGACAGGAACTTTCCTCAACAAATGCAAACATTGTAACCTGATCGTTTGTACCCTCATATTCATATGAAAATTTAAAATGCTACAAATAAACTACTTTAAGGGGAAAAAAGACAAAGTTTCAGTCCTAACTTTTGACATCATTCAGTTCCCTCTACCATACTGTCACCATCTTATAAGGTTCAAGGCCACCTTCACTTTTCAGCTGGTTTCTGGAGTTGGTCTCCTTACTGGTCTCCCTCCCTCTACAGTGGCCCAGTGTCCTCCCTGCTATGTGACCAGAGCAATATTTCTATAGCAACACTGTGATCTATGTTCCCTCTTTTAGGCAATAAATAACAACTTGGGCATCCATCATGTGCCAGCCAAGGTGTCAGACTCCAGGGAGATAATGGTGAGCAAAGCAACAACGCCCCTGACCCCATAGATCTCACAGTCTAGACCAGAAGAGCAGACTGGTCACAGAGCCCCACAGATAAATATGGGTCACAAGCATGGGGAGCTTCATGGGGTACAGGGATGTGGATCCCTGGGAGCATGTAACAGAAGGGGCAGAGGTCAGTGAGAGCTTCCCTGAAGAGCTAATGGCTGAGAGAAATCTGAAGACATTGAGTTAACTAGATACAGGATGGATTGGGGGAAGAAGTCAGAAAAAGAACTTTCCATCAAAAGGGACAAGCATGAACAAACCCTGTGATGGAGAGAGCATGGCAAAGTCTCAGGATCTCAATCTGTTCCATCTTCTCTTAAGAAAAAGACAAAATGTCCTTATCCTGAACTCCAGTCCCTGAAGGGTCTAGGCCCCTGACCTCTCCATCTTTTTGCAATCCCCTGCCCCCCAATACTACCATCTTCCAACAGCAAACCCAGCCCCCAAAACCATCTTGGGGACCCCAAGTAGGGAAAAGAAAGGGATCATGTCTGTGGTGCTTCTAGTCAGGCATCGTGCTACATTGTGTTTGCATGTGCACACAGGCACACTCCACTGCCACCACCACCATCCTATGAGGTAGATGCCAGTGTTATCCCCACATCACTGGAGAAGAAACTGAGGCTTAGTGTGGATGAGCAACAAGCAGAAGACATGGAGCTGAGATTCAAACTTAGCTCCTGACACCAGACCCTTAACTAACATGCTGTGCTGCTTCCTCCAACATGGTGCAAGTCCGGGAGAGGGAACGGGGAGGCCTGTGGAAGGGCATCTGCCAAGCCCATACTGCTGCCACCTCCCGCCTCCCACGAAAGCTCACCGTGACTGATGGGCTGCATCTGCCATGAGGGCAGGATGAGAAGGGACAGCACACGTGCTCAGCAATTGTCATCCCCAGACCAGCCAAATGTGTACCCTGCATTCCTCTTCCCTTCAGTCCAAATTTAGGAAGCAGAACTGTGCAGACTTTCCTAGGCCTTCTCTGGTGGCTCCAGGGCACCTGTGGACAGCTCCTCTTCCACAGATGACAAATCAGAGGTGGAGCTGAAACCCAGGTCAGCCAAGTCTGCCCATGTTTCTGCTATGCTTTTCCTCTCTGGGTTCCCACAGCCCCAACCTCTAAGAGAACTAACCTCCCTTATCCCTACCATGTGTAGAAAACCATTGCCCAGTTGGCTTCCTTCTCATTTCCACCAAAAATCTCCAATACAGAAAAGCTTGATGCTGTCAAAGCCCATGACCAGCCCTCAACCACACAGAGGCTACTTGCTTTTGGAGATGCTATTTGCTTTCCTGATGCCCCTGCAGAAACTTCGTTTGCACTTGGAAAAACCTAAGGTTGTTTCCCCCTAACCATCTACTATAGTAACACTGACAGGGCTAGCATGGTCCAGAGTGTGCTCAAATACTCTGGTAGTTTCAGCATTTTGACAATGCCACCTACATAGAAGAGAGCAGATGGAAAATGCTGGTCCCCTCACTCTCAGAGCTCCACGAGCACGGGGCTTTCTTGATGAAACATGCGGGTGTGGGGTTCCTTTGTCTCCTGCCCTCTCCTCTACTTTGATGCTCACATTATGGAGAACACTTTTGATGGCTGGAAATACATGCAACTGTGTCTGCTTTTTTTTAAAGGCAGCCTTTAAAATCATGTCTCTGGGTCTAATCATCTTTTATAGGGAGACCAAAGCTTCACCTCATTTCTCTGTGTTTCTGGGTCTACTCATCTTTATAGGGAGACCAAAGCTTCACCTCATCTCTCTGTGCTTTGGGGGCTGAGCAGCCATCTTCCCTCCCTGCAACAATTGAGCCACAATCCAGAACACAAGAGAATGGGGCCTTCACAGGCACCCTGGGTGCTTTCCATACTGAATACAGAGAAAGTTGGGTTCTTAACCAAGTTTTTCTAGAAGTTTCAACGATGATCAGGGTCCCAATCAGTCTGATTCATTTGTATTCTCTTTTCTCAACTCTTCCATTTTGAGAACAATGCTATATTAAAGAGAAAATCAACGGTTGCTTTTTCTGTTTTGTTTTCCAAAGCAATTGAAGCAGGGGGTTTGAGCATGGACCCCAGAGCCAGACTTCCTGGGTTTGAGACCTGGCTGCATGCCTATTAACTGCATGGCTGTGGGTCAGCTATGTAACCTCTCTGGCCTCAGTTGACTCATCCGTCACAGGGAATCAATAATAGTAACTCCCTGTGGGGCTAGGATAGGGTGAAAGGAACTGATTTTCTTTCTTAGCACATAGTAATCAATACTTATATCTGTTTGTCAGATAAAATAAATATTTTGGTTGAAAACCACTGCCCTGACATTCCCCCCTCATCTCCCTTCCACTCTAACGGCTGACCATGTCTTGGGAAGGTACAAGAATATAAGAGATCTAAGAGAGGCAGCAGCCGCTGACCCAAAGGAGAGGGAGGTTTTTGCCATGTCATGGCACAGAAAGTAGACGAGGTCTGAGAAAAACACTCATGTTTTCCAGGTGTTTTTATTTTCATGCAATGCCTTAAAAAGTTTACTTAGTTATCAATATTTTTAAAAGGGGGCTGTTTTTAATGCTAATATAGCTTTATGGCTTCTTTTGAAAAAAAAAAAAAAATCACAACATGAGCCTTCCTGACTCTGATCTGGCCTCCCCCACACAGCAGCCACAGACAGATAGCAGGGGGTCTTCAGCTCTCTGGGCCTTCTCTCATTTGCCTCACCTGCCTGGCTCTGATGAGCATTTGAGGTTATCCCCCTCACCTGAGTACAATTCTACAGGAGAAGGCGCCCAAGTTCAGATGCAGGTAGACAGACCCAGTCAATCAACTTCCTGTTTCTAGTCTCCATTGCTCCAGTGAAGATCAGGCTAGACAAGCAACCTTTAGTCTCTCTTTCCTGGAATTCCTCAGAACTACCTCAGGAGGCAAAGAAAGAAGGAAAGACTCGGGGAATGCTACTATTGTAATTACTCAGGGTGATTCCAGCCCACTTTACCACCAACAATATATATTCTTATCTTTTTTTGTAGATTGAGATTTCATATAAGCGTTCGTTTGGAAAACAAGTTCTGATGCTATTTTTTAAATTTGCTTATACCTCTAACCTTCAAAAGATTCTCAACTTGAGAAAACAAATCCACTTGGAGGTCGTACTGCTTTCCTGGAGTTACCATAACAAAATAAAATGAACTGGGTGGCTTAAGACAAGGGAAATTTATTCCCTCCCAGGTCCGAGAGCTAGAAGTCCAAAATAAAGGTGTCAACAGGTCTGGTTACATCTAGGGGCTCAAAAAGCATCTGCTCCACCATCTTTTCTGTTATCTGGTGGCAGCCAGCAACACTTGGCACTCCTTGGCTTCTGGAAACATCATATCTATCTCTGTCCTGTGTCACATAACTATCTTTTCTGTGGGTGTCTCTGCACCTCTTCCTATAAGAACCTTCTCTAACCAAGTAGAAGGTCATTGTAATTACATCAGCCAATAACCTATTTCCAAATAAAGTCACATTTTGAGGTTCTTAATAGACATGAACTTGGGGGGCACACTACTTGACCCATGACACAAGCTAACATTAGGTAGTTCAAATGAAGTATGAACTTTCTCCCATCACCAATCTAAGAGTAACACAATCACTTCATGAATCATTTGCTGATTACTTTCTATACATCGGGTCACAAATTTGGGATATAAATAAGGCACAGATTTCAGGTAAGCTATGCAATTTCCAAAACTGATTTCAAACTAAACCCGCTATTGTTATGGGGTTTTTTTTAGATATTTTTTAATATATTTTTAATTGTTCTATTTTATGTAGTAGCATTTGGGGGAAATCTAGAAACACCCTTTATAGTGCAAATAAATTTTTCAAGTTAGAGGATTCATTGATCTATAAACCAAAATAAAGGAAGAATTGACAAAAACCAGTGGATATTATGATTCTCCTTTCTTCTGGAGGAGGGCAGGGCATTCAGGGGCATCTCCATGCGCTGCTGGCTACCTCCACCTGAAAAAAACAAGCATTCAAGGACAAAGCATGAATTCAGGTTGCAAAAAACAACTCAGAACAACAGGGTCATCTTAAGACCTGTGAGATACCCAGCATGGAGTTCTATTCTAGTAGGAACATTCTCCAAACCAGCTGAGTAGAGAGAACCTGCTCTAATTACCTGGTGGGGTTACAACGTATTAATACACGGTTCAGTCTTTTCTGGGAACTTAAGCCCTAGGAGTGCCTCACTCCAGCCATGAAAACATTCCTTGTTCTCCTGAGATGGTTCCCAGCGTGGGTATGAGTGTTGAGAAAGACTCTGCCATGTAACAGATTCTCTTCTAGAGGAATACTGTTTTGAGGAAAGAAGACAGAAGGCCCAGGGGCTGAGGAGAAAAGAGGCCTCCAGTCAGAGAAGTCCCCCAGGGTATCCTCCTGCCTCCAGAAAAGAACATTCCAGCTGGGACAGGTGGTAAACCAGCCTGGGCAGCAAAGCTCTCTGGGGAAGTGCATGTTGGAGGGCTCATTCAGTCACTTATTTTAAGATTTCTCAACCCTGGTCAAGAAGCTTTTCCTCCATTAAAGTTGGCTACTGGCCAACCTTGCATACTACTGAAGCCACTCTCTGTGCTCACATACACTCGTGGAGAGTCTCAGCATCCTGGTCTTTGCCAACAGGCATGATGATAATAGCATTTATTCAATGCCAGTAGCTTTCTTCTATTCGTTACAATAACTCTACAAGGTTTATAGAAATAGACACTAAAGCAGGGAGAGTGTATTGTAAGGATTCTCTCTATGAAAAGAGAGAGAAAAAATGACTCTTGATTAAAGAAAAGAGAATAAAAGGACCTATTTAGCTCATAAAAGCAGGAAACATACCTGAGTCATCCCCAGGATGGAAGGAAGGGCTGAGGCATCCAGGTACCCGGGGCCCCTCTCTCCCCCCTCCTTGTCTCCATCACTGCTCACTTTGTCTGAGCCCTTTCTCTCCTACTTCACAGGCCCTTCCACGTGGCACAGAGGGTTGCACGGGTCACTCTGTCTGAGCCCTTCCTCTCTTACTGCACAGGCCCCTCCACGTGGCACAGAGGGTTGCACGGGTCACTCTGTCTGAGCCCTTCCTCTCCCACTGCACAGGCCCCTCCACGTGGCACAGAGGGTTGCACGGGTCACTCTGTCTGAGCCCTTTCTCTCCCACTGCACAGGCCCCTCCACATGGCACAGAGGGTTGTACAGGTCACTCTGTCTGAGCCCTTTCTCTCCCACTGCACAGGCCCCTCCACGTGGCAGAGAGGGTTGCACGGGTCACTCTGTCTGAGCCCTTTCTCTCCTACTGCACAGGCCCCTCCACGTGGCACAGAGGGTTGCACAGGTCACTCTGTCTGCCTGAAGCCCTACATCACTGAGATGAATACTACCAAAAACCTAAGCGAGCTTAGAAGCAGATTATCTTCCCCAGTTGAGCTTCAGATGAGACTGCAGCCCTGGGCACAGCCATCACTGTGGCTTTGTGTGACCCTAAGCAGAGGACCCAGGTAAACCATGTCCAGAAGCCTGACCCAAGAAACTGTGAGATAATAAATGTGTGTAGTTCGAAGCCTCACTAATTTATGGTGATTTGTTATGCAGCAATAGATAACATGACCAGTGAGAAGAAGTCAAGAAGTCCCTTCCCAGGTGTCTCCACATCTTCAGTTGGTCAGATTTTAACAGTCAGAAGAAACCCGCTTTTTCCATACTCAGCAACTATTTGCTTTTTACCAGAAAGGAAGATGTTAACCTGGGCTCTATTTAGGCAAATTCTCTGTTGCCTTTAAGATTACTAAATAATTTGGGCTGTTCTACCCTTCAGCAATGAGTGAATGTGACTTAAGGGGAAAAAAAAAAAAAAAAAAAATCTCTGAGATTTATTTGACCTTCTTCTCCTACCAATTGCTCAATGAGAGCACTTGACAAAGTGTACAAAGTGTCACCTGTGTTGGAAGGTGACACACACACACACATATATGTACACAGACTCCATATTGTAGTCTATTAAAATAGTTAAATTTCATAAAATGTCCTGAGATAAAAGTCATGGACTCATCCAAAAGCACTCATATACAAATAAGGATGATTATCAAAGAAATAGTATATCCCCAAAGTTGGCACAAACCTTAACTACAGGAACGAGCCTTTTTCCCTTTGAAATATGAATATAAATAGCAAAATGAAATAAATTTAAATGAAGTTATTTTTATGCCTATCTGAATCAGAAACTAAGAACAGTTAAAAGGACCCCATGTTGATGAGTGTGTGAAGAAATAATAACACTCATTCATTATGACTTGCCAGTATGTATTTGGTGAGAAATAATTTGGGGAAAATATATGTCATTAGCCATTTAAAAAATTTCATTTATATTGACATTCCTGGGTCTTTGGCCCAAGGAAAAATAATGTATCAATATTTGTAGGCAAAGATGCCTACAGTAATAAGAAACAAAAACTTGAGAAAATTGTAAGAAGGATGGGAAAGAAGTCTACCAGAAGGGAAAAGTGCATGTAGGAAGGTTGACTATATTTTATAAAGTCCAACATTTACAGACCTATGGTGATATCCCACATGTTTAGTTCCACCCCATAAAGCTGACAATATTTGGGTCTAGAATGATAATTTCTACTGTTTCAATGATATCTTCATTGTGCCTTGTTCTAAATTTTCTATTTGTTGTTTGTTTGTTTTGAGACAGACTCTCACTCTGTCACCCTGAGTAGAGTGCCATGGCATCATCATAGCTCAGAGCAACCTCAAACTCTTGGGTTCAAGTGATCCTCTTGCCTCAGCCTCCCTAGTAGCTGGAACTACATCTGGCTAATTTTTCTAGTTTTTAGTAGAGATGTGGTCTTGCTGTTGCTCAGGCTGGTCTCTAACTCCTGAGCTCAAGTGATCCATCCTCCCAGAGGCCACCACACCCGCCTTGTTTTTATTCTTCCCATCTCCCACCCTAACAAGCTCTTTCTCATCCAGCTAACATCTTGGTAGATATAAGAAGAAGAAAAGTTTTCTGGTAAGATGAGTGTGGTGCCCAAATGAGGATTTAAATTGCATATTCTCCCCCCTGTTTATTTGCTCCAGGTAATCAGTTGTCCTTGGGAAGGTAAATAACAACTGAAACACGTTTCCAACTTCAGCACTGTTGATAACGTTTGGAATGGACAATTGTCTGTTGTGAAGTTGTCCCATGCGTAGTAGCACATTTTGCAATGTCTCTGGCTTCTATCCACTGTGCATCAGTAGCAAACACACCCCCAGCCCTAAGTTACGATATTCAAAGTGTCTCTGGAAGTGGACAATGTCCCCTGGAAGGCCAAATTGACCTATTGGGAACTACCAACCAAGACCTAGTTCCCAATTAATCAAGGTCGAATGTTGCAGAAAGAAGGGTACTGAGACAGAAAGGTGTTGATATCCTTTTAAGAGGTTTAAAAGGAAAAACCCGCTTCATCCCCGGTGTATGGGTCCCCAGGGAAAAGATGGAAGGAATTTGTCCTAAGTCTGTGAGGGACAAATGCCCAAATCACTTGTGTCACCCATACTCAGTGCAGCTGGGTTTGGGACCAAATTCCATAACTCGAAGTTGTGATGTTCTCAGTCCAGTACAGCCCCAACAGGTGAGCCGAAGACCACGACCCACGTGGACCAGGCGTGTCGGTGGGACTCTGGCCCGGTGTTCCACAGCGACACCGTGTGGCCATGAGAAGTAATGGACGCAGCCGGCTGCAGGGCCGTGGGTGCCCCCTGCCTACCCAGCACCCCCTTTGACATGTGAGTCCCGATTACCCTTCAGCCAATTGGCTGGGGATGGCGCGGAGCCCCTTAAAATAGATACAGAATTTCCTACAAATTAATCATGTGGGAACCTTCCCATATTTTTAAGTTAAAAAAGAAAACGATACAGCCATACCTACACCCCACGTTTGTGACAAAGTTCACCCCAGTTTGCAGAGCCATGGGGTGAACTGGAAGGAGCTGTATGGTACACAAGAGGAGCAATGAGCTTTGTCTCCTTAAAGTCAGAAGTCCTACTCTGCCACTCGCTGTCAGGGGTTGTTGAGGGACTCCAGCACCCAGGGGGGTCCCCCCACCCGGCTCCCAGGGGTCCCCCTCCCCGCCCCCCAAGGGTCCCCCACCCCACCCCCGGGGGTCCGTGCCCTCTGGGGCCCCCTCCCAGCCCCCGGGGGTCCGTGCCCTCTGGGGTCCCCCTCCCTGCCCCCTGGGGGTCCCCCTCCCTGCCCCCCCGGGGTCCGTGCCCTCTGGGGTTCCCCTCCCCACCCCCTGGGGTCCCCCTCCCCACTCCCCTGGGGTCCGTGCCCTCTGGGATCCCCCATCCCGCTCCCGGGGGCCCTTCCTCCCACCCTACGCTCCACCAACTCTGTGTTTGGCCTTCACGTCTCATCCCCTTTGGTCCCCACTGCACTGGTTCTTCCCAAGTTCCCGAGTAGCCAACCACACACAAAGACTGGTCAGACACGTCCCTGCCATGGTCGCTTCTTTTTTTTTTTTTTTTTTTTTTTTTTTTCATTGAGTAAATTGACACAAATTTATTATGACTTCAGGTCAGTGTGCTGACATCAATTCTCTCAAGCAAAATTGCTTTATCAGTGAAGAAAATGATTTAATAATTAAAAAAAAAAGAAAGAAAGAAAGAAATATTCCATGCTCTCTACCAGAAGGTCCAGAAATGATTTCTTCCCTAGAAGGAAAATAAGGAATTTTTCTCCATGGTCGCTTCTAAATACCGCAGAGAAGTGGGAGAGCGGGCCATGTCCCCAACGCAGGTGGCCACACGTCTGAAGACCGTGTCACAGGCCGGGTGGGAACCTCAGATGTCGTGGACAGTGGACAGTGGGCAGCTCTGAACCTGGATGGCTGGGTTAAGACTGGAGGAAGCAGCATGCTGCAGGTAATGGATCCTGTAAGCCACTCTCCACAGGCTGGAAGAATGGCTTAAAAACCATTGAAAAAAGGATGGGAAATGCCAGCCACCTGAGCCGCCTCCCCCACCCTGCGGCCCAGAGACGTCCCCGGACCGCGGTTCAGATTTCCTCTCAACACAGCACCCCAGCAGCGGCCAGCAGTGTTGAAACGTACTTGTGAAGGAACCAGACTGATGCCATCTTGATGAGTATGCTAAATTGAAGGTAGCCATTTTGAGGAAAACTTGCAAGTCATCATGAGTTGCCAAATTCAAGTATGAATCACAGAAGTCCAATCAGAAACTGTCTCTGGGCTGAGTTAAGCGGCTGGACTAGTGACGACCAATCCAGATGCAATCCCTTTGTTTGAAATGCATACGCCCAGAATACTGTAAAAGAGTATAAAATACCCCTAGCACAAGAGCTCGGGGCTTCTGGCTGTTGTAACGGAGACCCCAGTCGCCCAAGCTCGAGCTTGCAATAAAACAGCTCTTTGCTTTTGCATCGGAATCGGCTCCCTGGTGGTCTTTGGGGACTTCCATCAGGGCACAACACTTGAGGGCCCTCCTGTAAGACCACCCTATTCTACAGATCAGAAATCTAGTCCTTTGAGATCAAATGCACGGCCCCATGTCACAGAGCATATCAAAAGAAGAGCCAGAATCCTGAACCTTTGATTTTCTGACTATCCCATACCACCCTACACTTTAATAAAGCATGAATTAAAAAGTTGCCTTATGAGAATTTAAAATAAGGTGTATCTTTTCATTCTAAAACAAAGTCAAAGAAAACTGCTATGAATAAAACGCAGGACTAGCTCGTCACATCTAAAATTCAATTTCTTTTGTATTTCATCAGAAAGGGCTTTTCAAATGCCTTCCCTGTTTAGCTATAGCAGCTACAGAGAAGGAGCTGGAATGTTGTTGTTTTGTTTTGTTTTGTTTTGTTTGGGGGGGAGTAGCAAAAATGATATGGTTTCAAGCACCCTTGTAGGCATTTCCAAGAACTAGAGAATGGTTGATGTGCTGTTATCAGTTCAGAAGGCAGTATTAAGGCTCTGTGCCCATGCTTTGTGGTTATTCAGGGACTAGGGGGTTCAAACCCAGGCCAGGCCTGCTAAACAACAATGACAGCAATAACCAAAAAATAGCCAAGCGTTGTGGTGGGCACCTATAGTCCCAGCTACTTGGCAGGCTGAAGCAAGAGAATGGTTTAAGCCCCAGAGTTTGATGCTGCTGTGAGTTTTGATGCAATGGCACTCTACCAAGGGTGACATAGTGAAACTCTGTCTCAACAAAAAAAAAAAAAAAAAAGCAGTATCAAGTCCCACAAAAAGTTATCATCTGGTACTACATGTCCCTTTGAGCTGTCTCACCTTTCTCTCTACAGAAATTGCCCTAGAGCCCCACACAGAAAAGATGTTCAGACATAAACCTCAAATGGAAATTAGTGTCTGGGCCCATATTAATATGACTTAAATTTTAGCTATAAAAAAAATTAAATGGGGTGGTACCTGTGTCTCAAAGGAGTAGCATGCTGGCCCCATATACTGGAGGTGGCAGGTTCAAAACCAGCCCTGGCCAAAAACTGCAAAAAAATAAAAAATAATAATAATAATAAATAAAATGTTCCAGTATGTTACTGTCCATTATTGCTTATTTAATTACCCCTGGAATCTATAAGTGAAGTCTGGTCTTATCTCAGAAAGATATTGGTAAGAGGAAAACAATGGGGGCCAAGGGCCAGAAGGAAAGACTAAGATGCACGCAAAGTCCAGGGCTCCTATATGGCACTAGTGCTCCAAGAGAGACAGTTAAAGAATTCTGATGGTCAACTGAAAAATGCTAAGAATTTCAAAACAAGAAGCTCAGAGACCAGGTAGGCGCTATGGGAAATAATCCCTATAAGAGATTGTAAATCCTGAACTCATAAGCCAGTGGCAAGGGGAAGAGCTGACTGGTGGAGAAGGTTAATCAGAACACTCGTTCTGGCATAGAATCAACAGAATATGGCAACAGCAAAGGAGGGGAGACTTAGGAGTTGAATAAGACAACAGGGATAGTTAGTTAACACAGCTATTGGCCATTAGCTTTGTAGCCAGCTGTAGGCTTATGGGTGTACTACTGCCCCCATCACGCTAGTGCAGCCTCCAAGCCTAACCTGGCTTCTTGGAACTATGTGTTTACTCTTATCTACTCCATCATTTGTAAACACTGGGCAAGGCTGGGTGGGCCTCCTCCAGCCCCACTGGATGTTTTCTTTGGATTTTTTTTTCCTAAAACCAACTTGCCAAAGACAATTCACATTTCCTGGGAAAGGAGGCCACAGTCATCAGGAGTACATATTGACATAATAACACTCCATCTGCCTCCAGGTTCCTCATCCACCTTAAAATGACAAATGGGCAGGAGTTGGAAAATTGGATGATAAAGGCCTAATCAGATGCCCTCAAAAGGATATCAATTAAATTAGCAGCCTCATTGTTCGCTGAAAATACTTTACTCCTTTACATCCCTAATCAAAACTACTCAGAGCATGGTTCAACATATAAAGGGCCCTTTCATCCTAACAAGGAAAAGCCTGAGGAAACTAAATTCAACAATTCTTGGATTTGTAAGAATGTGAGGACATAAGGCAAACCACCACCCCCAAGATAGGAGACACAGACAAACAAGCAAATACTGGGCAAAGACTCAAGAGTAGAAACCACCACAAGAACCAATGCCAGGGTAGGAAAACCTCCACTGTGATTGACAAATTCCCGCAGGTTCATTGTGGACAAACCCCAGAGTTAAAAACCACAGAGGGGGACAGCTTGCAAGGGATGCCCCCACACGTTTGTAAAATTTACCCCCTGGAGTTCAACCAGATTCTCACAGTAAATACTAGAGAAAAATCTCTCCTGCTTCCAGCAGACGAGAGGGAAATGGAACCATTTTGAAATACACCAGAGCATCCTGTTCTTTTTAACAAGGTTGGCCCTACAGAGAAACTATTTAACAAGACCCTGACCTTCTGGGATTTTAGCACAGTCCAGCTGACCTGGGGAAAGGGAAATCCCCAGTTCTGGACAGTTCTAGCCATCCTGGAGCGGGTAGGAAGCAAGTGAGAAGCACTTATGAATCTCACAGTGTAGAGGCATGGGCTCAGTAAAAGACTGAGACTGATCACAGGACTGCAGAACGCACTCTCTCCTCCCATGCCTTATCATTACATCGCTGAAAACTTATTTACAGCAGCAGTTTCTTTCACCCAGTACATCATGTCCAGCTATCAGTAAAAAAGTACGAGGCATACTAAAAGGCAAAACCTAGTCAGAGCTTAAGAGTACCACCCTTCCCTAATGGAACATTGGAGGACCACGTAGCAAAATGTTGGTGCAAAAGAAACAGAGCCCCACAGCAAAATTGCTGTGAAGGTATCAGAAAACCTCTCCGAGGTTCAGATCTTACATCTGAAAACAGGTCTAAATAATTAAGTATATCACCAGGTTATTGAAAGGATGACATGGGCCAATATGCCTATAAAACACTCCAGAAAGATCTTATGCCATACAGTCACCTGGAATACAACATTCTATTGCACTTTAATATATAGTACAAAGACAACCAGCCCTCTCTTGTTTCACTATCATTCAGCCAGGCTTTGTGGAAAGGTGGAGAATGTACCCAATATTGGAATAAAAATGTCCATCAAGACACTTTTCTAAACAATTGAACCTTTGAATATCTGAGATTAATTCTGTAACTTCCCTAGAAAAACATAAAAGTCCACAGCTGGCTTTTGTTTAAAACAGCAATAATGTTCCAGCCCCTCTGTTGTACCAATGTCAAAGCATTTAGCAAACTCTTTTCCTCTGTTTGTGTTCTCACTTACCTCAGGTGCTCACACTTGTCTAGAACCATATTATGGCAAAACAGAAGAACCCAAAGGTGGAGAGAATCTCCCTAGTGTGTCTATTCTTTGTGAAGAGGAAGCTGAGGCTCAGAGAGAAAGAAATGGACCTTTTCTAGATGCCTCAGCAATTTAGAGGCAGAGCCAGGACAGAACCTGACTTGCAATGACCAGTTTGATGTCTTTCCACCTCTCCCATGATTTCCGCACTTGAATATAAGTCAAAATCACCTGAGGCAGGATAATCACCCAAAGATTTTGGTTTGGGGCTAAGGATTGGTTTAGGATTCTTGGGACACAAGTCATGGAAACTTCAACTCAAACAATAAAATAATTCATTATCTCACATTATAGGAAGTCCACAGGGAGGGCAGACCTCGGGGCAGGCTAATTCCACCACTCAGGGGCTTCATTAAAACCCAAACTTCTTTCAGTCTCTTCTCTCTGCTCTCTTCAACATGGGCTTCTTCCTCAGGTGGGTCACAGACAGCTACAGCTGCAGTTCCAGGTAAAACACTCTGATTCTATAGCACCCGGAGGAAGAATGGGAAAGAATATCTCTTCCAGTAATTATTTCTTAGAAAAGAGGACATTTTTTTCTGGAGCTTTCAACAGGTTTTCCTTTATTTTTTCACTGGATCAAATTGAATCAAATACCCATTTTTGAAGCAATTACTGGTAGGGAAATAGCAATTCCCTGAAAGCAATCAGGTCACACCTAAAATCAGTTTTCCTGGAGTTTGAGGATATCATGGAGGAGGATGTATACCTAAACCACACAAGTACAATTGTTAAGGGAAAGAAGAGAGTAGGAGCAGGACCTGCTATAGATGCCAGATAAACATCTGAGAGTGTCCACCTCCATGTATCTAGGGTAGGACCCAAGGGTGTGCCTTCTAGAGGCTTCCAGATGGTTCTACAGTACATGATTCATGAACCACACCCAGAGTGTCACAGCTCACACTGTGTCTATTTATAAGAAATCATCCACATTCAAGTCTTCACCCCAACTAAGACTAGAGGTATAAATTTCAGAAACCACCACAGGAGGAAAGTTTTGAAGTCTGAGAGCATTTAAGTTATATCGTTTATATCAGACTAACTCTAAGAGACATTTCAGTTTCTTATAATAATCTCTTCTCCCAATTTATTTCTCATAATCCTAGCCTCATGGACAATTGCAAAGCTGTTTCCCACTTCTCATTTAATACCAGAAATAATCACAAAACAATTCTGGCTTTATGTGCCTGAGTTCTGCCTCTCATTCCATACATTTTTGCAATTATTATGTTGGCCACATGAAAATGAAGCATTTTAATTACAGTAATGTTGGTTTATTTGAAAACCAATGTACTATCGGTTCTCTATGCTCTCTTCACTCTTTGTTATTCTTTTTTCTTTTGTTCTTCTAACTGGCTAATTTCAAATGACTTGCCCTTGAGTTTGCCAGTTCTTCCTTCTTCATAATTGAGTCTCCTGCTGAAGCTCTCTATTGAATTTTTCAGTTCTGTCATTTTATTCTTCAGCTCCAGGATTTCTGTTTGGTTCTTTTTATATTATTTCTATTTCTTCGTTTAACTTCTCATTTTGTTCATTGATTTTTTTTTAATCTTGTTTAATACTGTTTTCTTCATTCTCACTGAGCTACTTAAAGATGGGTATTTTTAATTATTTTTCAGACAATCCATAGATCTCCATTTTTGGAGAATTGGTTACTAGAAGTTTATTTGTTTCCTTTGGTGGTAACTATGGATTGTGATGGGTGTGTTAATTAATATGATTCTGGTATTTATTGTACAATGTATACATATACCAAATCATCATGTTGTACACTTTGAACATGTATAATTTTCTTTGTCAATTAAACAGGTTTTTTTTAATTATAAAGGCAATAATATTGGACACTGAAGCAAATGTCAATTTATTGTTTTTTTGACTTACAGGAAAAAGTCCATTTGGTCCCTATAGGCAAAAGAAAAGAGATGACCTTCTGGAGAATATCAGGTTTCAGTAAGTTTTATCAACCCCAAGCAGGTCCCCAGGCTGGGTCACAGTCACCATTGTCATCACGTTTAGTCCAGGTTTTTGGAGAATCTGTTTATCTAACAAACCTTTCTCTCTTGGTGGCCTTTGTAACAGATTTGCTGTCTTCCCATGGTACCCTCCCCCACATTTCCATCACCTGGCCATTTCCAAAACACCTTAAAGCTCTTACTTGGAGTTAACTTCCTTCAGGAGCCTTCCCAGACCTCCAAAGACTGATGAGCATTTTTGATGCTTCCAATATATCTTTTACTAGAATTTAACACTTTCTCACTATATTGTAATTTCCTGGGTCCCTGGCCACCAAGATATTTAAATTTGGTCTGAATCTGAGTTATACTAATCAGTCATGATTTCTGTGAGTTCCCACAGCATTCTCCTGGTTTTCTCTGCCCCTAAGCCTCCATCCATGCCTGGGTGCCTCAATTTCAGCCCCCAAGGAGTCTGATGCAATAGGTCTCAGAGAGCCCAGAAACTTGGATTTTTACCATGCACTGCTCATCATCCTTATATTCGGATGTTATGTTCAGAACATCTGGGCAGTGCTCACTTCAGCCTGGCTCCTGGGTTTCATTTCCATACTGAATATGTTCCTAGGGAATTCAGAAGTCTCAGGAAAATGCCACATTAATTCAAAAGATAGTTTTTAAAAAATGTTTAGGTGAGCAATAAATTAAACATGGGAATCAAGATGTAACCACAAGCATTTCATAGCAACGTTCTCTACAATAATCACTGAAATCAACCTGAACAGTCCACTAATAGGAACTTGTCAACTGTTACACATTTTAACCACTCAGTAGAATTTTAAGCAGCCATTAAAATTGATGAGATATTTCTAAATTTGTTGACCCAGAAAGAGGACCAGCATAATGTCAAGTTATAAAGCAAGTTACAGAGCAAGCACCTGCGTAGAAGCATGTGTGGGTGTGAGTGTGTGAGGGAGTGTGTGTCTGTGGTTGTGAGCCTGTGTGTATGTGTGTGTGTGTGTGTGTGTTTGTATGGATACAGAGGTTGCCAAAAATCGTGTGTACACATTTTAAGAAAGAAAAAATTATAAACTGTGTTAAAATTGTAATACTCAACATATAGCAGTAACATTTGTTATCTTGTATATTGTATTTGTATCTCTTGTAATGGCAGACATCAAATGTGACTTGAGTATTACAATTTTTGCATTGTACTGAGTGACTTGCATTCCTCTTTTGTCATTGGTGAATATTATTACAATTTTAACAAAGTTTTATCCTTTTTAAAAATGGGTATACCTTTATTGATACTCAGTATATATATGATGTGTGAATTTTGTTTTTATAATGAACATATATAATTTTTACAATGGGAGGGTTCTTTTCTGGTTTCTTTATCTTTCAAGGAAAGACTTCAACAGCAACTACCCATCTCCTTGCCTTTGTGATGGAAAAATAGAAAAGGGTCATGAGCTGTCTGGCTATAAATGAGCTGGGCTGCTCTTTTAAAATTTTTTTTGTGCCTATAGCCTGGAGTTACGCTCTCTGCTCTAAAGAATCTGAAACCATGGACCCCTCCTAGGCCCCAGTGGGGGCGCTTGCCCTAATTTTCTATTCCCCAGGCGCCTCTTTGCCCATGCACAGCAGGAAATTTCAAAAGCATCCAGAAACTTCCAGGAGGATCTGTGGTCAGCTAAGCAATCTCCCCATGAATCATCCGCAAGAGAGAATGGTTCTCTCCCCTCAGATCATCACTGCTATGACTGGGCACCTTGTCAGATTCCTTTGAAGAGATTGCCTGTTATCCTGCAACCTATATGGAAATTCTGATTCAAAAACATCATTTCCCCCCTCAGCCTCTTCCATTCTGGGGCCTTCCAGAAAGATACAGCTCAAAACCCACCCACCCCCATCCTTAACCGTTTTACCACAGCAGGAAGGTAACAGGCTACAAGGGAGAGGCACAGAAATCACTGTTAGAGATATTTGAAGGTTAGAAACATTAGCACTCACAACGCCTGTTTGTAATTCATGGAGTTCTGCAGAGAATTTCAGCAGATGTTCCCTTAAAATATTGCTGATTAAACATGGCCAGGAAAACATGCAAGCACTTTAAGGAATGACCAATAAATGGGATCTGAAGAGGGGAGTCGTGATCTGGAAGATAAGGTCAAAGACACTGGGTGAAATCACTCAGAAAGGGGCAAGGTCAACACTGGCCAAACCTTCTCCCTTTCAAAGGTCAAGGTATGTATTGTCAAGAATTGATCCATTGATTGAAGATTGATCCATTGTGCTCTCTCTTTCTTTTTTCTTTAAACTGCGCTAAGAATGAGCCCCATGTGGCTGATGCGTTAAGACAGGCCTGCCTGTGTCACTAGTGGGGCTGACAGACGACACCTCCATGCCACTCGGTGAGATTCACTTCTTGGCAGGTTGTAACAGTGAGAAATGGAGGGATGTCTATGTAATGGAGCCATGACTTCTCTGCCCGAGGTTGGGGGACTTTCCCCTAGGCAGAAGAACAAGGAACCTGTCCTCCGTGTATAGCCCAGAAACAGGCCTTCAGCACGACCTCCATGTTGTTCTCTTCTTTGCATCAGCAAAGCCTGTTAGCCATGCCTTTGAAATATATTCCAAGCCCACTGTGTCAATTAAGGTCCAACAGAAAAGCAGAACCTGTAGGGAATGTGTGTGTGTGTGTGTGTGTGTTTACATAGATAGATAGATAGATAGATAGATAGATAGGTTTATTGCAAGGAATCGGCATATGAAACTGTAGGAGCTGGCTAGACAAGTTCCAAATCCATAGGGCAGGAACCCAGAAGGGACAGGCTGCAGCTGTTCAGCACAGCCTGAAGGTGTGGTCCTCATGCAGAATTTCTTCTTCATCAAGAGAGCCTCAACACTTGCTCTGAAATTTTTTCAATTGATTGAGTCAGGCCCACCCAGATGATCATTCCTCCTTATGCAAAGATAACCAACTACAGACTTTAATCATAACTACAAAACACTTTTGCAGAAACACTTAGATTAGCTTTTGATTGAATCATGGGGGGCTACAACACAGCCAGTCTGATACATCAGAAGACCACCACACCACTCACAGAGACATCTGCCCTCCATGTTCACTGCAACCTTGTTCCCAACAGCCAAGATATGGAAACAGGCTCCATGCCCATAGCACAGTGGTTGCGGTGCTAGCCACATACACCGGGGGTGGCAGGTTCAAACCTGGTCCAGGCCAGCTAATCAACTGCAACAACAAAAAAAATAGCCAGGCATTGTGGTAGTAGTCCCAGCTACTTGGGAGGCTGAGCCAAGAGAAACGTTTAAGCCCAAGAGTTGGAGGTTACTGTGAGCTATGATGCCACAGCACTCTACCTAGAGCAACATAGTGACACTGTATCTCAAAAAAAAAAAAAAAAAAAATATATGGAAACAACCTAAGTGTTCACTGACATATGAATGGGTAAAGGAAATGTGATTTATAGATACAATGAAATATTATTCAGCTTTGAAATAGAAGGAAATCTTGCCATTTTCCAACATGGATAAATGCAGAGGGTAGTGTGTAATTACAGAAGCTAGTCACCAAAGGACAAATACAGCATGATTCCATGGCAGTGAAGTACCCAAAATTGGCAAACTCATGGGAGCAGAGAGAAGGATGGTAGTTTCCAAAGGCTAAGGGGAGGGATAAATGAGGAATTGTTTTTCAACAGGTATAAAGTTTTTGTTTTGTAAGCTGAGTGAGTTCTAGAAATCTGCTAAGAAACATAGTAGCCATAGTTAACAACCAGTATTGAGCACTTTATTTTAAGGAGCACTTTATTTTAAGGAGACAGATCTCATGTGAAGTTTCCTTACCACAGCACACACCTGCATGTGTGCACACACACAAAACAAAACAGCACAGGGGAATTTTTGGAGACAATGAATATGTTTACTACCTTGGTTGTGGTGATGGTATCATGGTGTAAGCATATATCTAAACTCAGTGAGATAAAGTCTCCATCTTTCTTTAAGGCTGCATAATATTGCACGGTGTACATATACCACAATTTATTTCTGTATGAGGAGTGAGGTTTAGGTTGAGATGGACTTTTTTTAACCTATGAATATCAAACTTCTGTGGCACTAATTGTTGGAAAAGAGGACTTAACATGAAGAATGCCTGATATTAGTGATGGGAAAAAATCCTTTGATCTGGGCTTGAGATTCTGCTATGCTGCTCTGTAGTGCTAGTGTCCATCATGAGAGTCATAAAGATCGATGAGATCCTATGAGGGAAGATTCTTGTTTATGCTGGCACTTTATGGAGGACATTACTTCTAAGGCAGTGGTTCTCAACCTTCCTAATGCTGTAGCCCTTTAACATGGTTCCTGTGGGTCATGATCCACAGATTGAGAACCACTGTTCTAAGGGTTTCCAAGTGACTTGAAGTTCAGTCTAGGGCTGGCCTACTAACCATTTGCTGTAGAACATCCTGTCATTAGAAGATTGAATAGAGTAAGATGAATACATGGGTCTAATTCCAGAAAGACCTTGAATTTCATTGCATGTTCAATAGCACAGGAAAGCAGACTTCAGGATCTGGGGACCAAGTAATCAGCTAGGTTGTACTGTGAGTGGTCTCTGCACAGCCTCCATGTCTCAGAGGTAACAGAACAGTTTAATAGCATGGTCTAGTCAACAGAGTGAGAAATTCTCTCTAGTATCTCACACTCTGGGTATTCTAGAATGTTAGCAAACTAATTTCTAGCTTAAGTGGGCTTGGCTCCTCTGTGACTTCTCATTCAAAGGTCTTTCATTTCACTCAGTTGTCACAGTGAAAGGTGGCAGGAATGTATTTTATCTTTTATTTCTTTCTTTAAATTTCTTAATTTTATTAAATCATAGCTGTGTACATTAATGTGATCATGGGGCACTATACAGTGGTTTTATAGACCATTTGACACATTTTCATCACACAGGTTAACATAGCCTTCCTGGCATTTTCTTAGTAAATGTAGAATATAAATGTCTTAACACAATAACTGAGTTTTACATGTGCCCTTCTATGATGCACTGCAGGTGTAATCCCACCAATCACCCTCCCTCAGCTCATCCTCCTCCCTCCCCTCCCTCTTCCCCATATTCTTAGGTTATAACTGGGTTATAGCTTTCATATGATAAGCCATAAATTAGTTTTATAGTAGGGCTGAGTACATTGGATACTTTTTCCTCCATTCTTCATATACTTTGCTAAGAAGAATATGTTCTAGCTCCATCCATGTAAACATGAAAGCGGTAAAGTCTCCATCTTTAACACTGCATCATAATCCATGGTGTACATATACTACAATTTATTAATCCATTCATGGATTGATGGGCACTTGGGCTTTTTCTGTGACTTAGCAATTATGAATTGGGCTGCAATAAACATTCTGGTACAAATCTTTGTTATAATGTGATTTTGGGTCTTCTGGGTATAAACCTAGTAGAGGAATTATAGGATTGAATGGCAGATCTATTTTTAGACCTCTAAGTGTTCTCCAAATGTCTTTCCAAAAGAAATGTATTAATTTGTATTCCCACCAGCAGTGTAGAAGTGTTCCCTTTTCTCCACATCCGCGCCAACATCTCTGGTCTTGGGATTTTGTGATATGGGCTAATCTTACTGGAGTTAGATGATATCTCAAAGTAGTTTTGATTTGCATTTCTCTGATTAAGGATGAGCACTTTTTCATATATCTGTAGGCCGTGTGCCTGTCTTCAGAGAAGTTTCTCTTCAAGTCCCTTGCCCAGCCTGCGATGGGATCACTTGTTCTTTTCTTATACGTTTGAGTTCTCTCTGGATTCTGGTTATTAAACCTTTATCGGAGACATAACCTGCAAATATCTTCTCCCATTATGAGTGCTGTCTGCTTGCTTTACTTACTGTGTTCTTGGCTGTGCAGAAGCTTTTTAGTTTGATCAGGTCCCAGTAGTGTATTTAAGCTGCTTCAATTGCCCGGGGAGGGGGGGGGGAGGGAGAAAGGGTCCTCATAAAATGCTCGCCCAGACCAATTTCTTCAAGAGTTTTCCCTGCACTCTCTTCTAGTATTTTTATAGATTCATGTCTTAAGTTTAAATCTTTAATCCAGTGAGAGTCTTAGTTAATGGTGAAAGGTGTGGGTCTAGTTTCAGTCTTCTACAGGTGTCCAGCCAGTTCACCCAGCACCATTTGTTAAATAGGGAATCTTTTCCCCACTGAATGTTTTTAATTGGCTTGTCAACGATGAAATAATGGTAAGTAGCTGGATTCATCTCTTGGTTCTCTATTCTGTTCTAGACATCTACCTCTATTTTTGTGCCAGTACCATGCTGTTTTGATCACTATCGATTTTATAGTATAGTCTGAGATCTGGTAGTGTGATTCCTCCTGCTTTTTTATTTCTGAGTAATGTCTTGGCTATTTGAGGTTTTTTCTGATTCCATATAAAATGAAGTATTTTTTCAAGATCTTTAAAGTGTGACAGTGGAGCTTTAATAGGGATTGCATTAAAATTGTATATTGCTACCAGACCCCTGTGATCCAGTTCCCAGAGACCTCTTAAAAAAAAAAAAAATTGCATATTGCTTTGGGTAGTATGGACATTTTAACAATGTTGATTCTTCCCAGCCACGAGTAGGGTATGTTTTTCCATTTGTTAACATTTGCAGCTATTTCTTTTCTTAGCGTTTCATAGTTTTCTTTATAGAGATCTTTCACATCTTTTGTTAGATAAACTCCCAAATGTTTCATCTTTAGCACTAATCTGAATGGAATAGTGTCCTTAACTGTTTTTTCAGCTGGACTATTGTTGGAATATATAAAGGCTACTGATTTATAAATGTTGATTTTGAAACCTGAGGAATGTATTTTTTCAACTAATGCTAAAAATTTTCTGTAGCAGTCAAAATACACACCATTACTGATCAAAAGTCAAATACCATTTCTTGGAAAGGTCTCAATTTAATTGCCCTTTGGACAATTGCAATTTAGGTAAAGTACCAGGGAAGTAATGAGCTACATTGGAAACAGTCCTAGATTACAGCTCACAGATCAGGAATCTGGTCTAGTCCTCATTAGTTGTGGGACTGCAGGGAAGGCACTTGACCTTGTATTTCTATCTTCCTTTCCTCGAAATGGCAATACAGCTTGTCTTTCCTACTTCACTTTTCCATTGCGAAGCTCAAATGAGATCATAAATATAAACATGCTTTGAAAAGCTAGAGGGGGCTCTGAACAGTAAGTATATTCACAAACCTCTTTCCCACTTTTCCACCCAGTGTCTAATTTTTTAAAAGTCTAATTTTAAGGGACTACAGGTAAAGAGCTGTAGAGTCTGGCATTTAAGTGTTCACTGAATCATAGCTGTCATGTTCTGCCACATTTTTCTCTACTTCACCATCTTTACACCAGTTGTCCATTGACTCTACTTCCAGAATTCTCCTGCAGTTAGGAGCAGCTATATGACTGAGTTCTGGTCAGAGGATTGTAAGCAAAAGTGATAGGCCATCTGACTTAGTGCCACTGTTATGACAGTGTCTCTTCAAGGCCTGGATCTGAGAACTCCCAGGAGCCCCTGCCCTCATTTCCTTGTGTGGCCTCCTGGAATAGGGAAGATTCTCAAGGAGACTCTAGAAGGAATGTATTGATGACAGCAGAGCCTCTGTCAGTCTCCCTGACACCCCTAAATGTCTACCCCGAGAAAGCCTGATCTGCCAGTCTATCTGCCTAAGAAAAGTATTGCTTAAGCAAGAAATATACTTCTCTTGTGTTTGATTAATTTTATTTTTATTCATTTTTTTATAGTAGTTAGACTACCCTAAGGAAGTCATGAGTCACTTTTTCATTTTCATGTGAACATGTTGCATATATGTTCAATATACACACAAAATGTACATAGACACATAACACTATGTATTGCCTATGGCCTCCTTGCTCTGCCTGGCCACACCAGGTCAGGAATCCTGTCTTAGATGACATCTGACACCAGTCTCTACTCAGTTTGTTCTAATTCCATCAGTTACTTCCCCTCGGGATGCTTCCCTTATTTGGGGATTATTATAGTCAGGGAAAATAGAGTGGCCATGGCACAGGCTTCCCAAGCTCTGACATCTGAGGTTAGCCCCACAGATGGGTGTGCCCTTCTCCCCAGGGTGCACCTGTCTCTGCCCCTGCTCAGTGGCTTCTGGCTCTCACCTACCACTGCCAAGGCTTACCACCTCTGTCTCAAATGAGGAGAGATTTTCATTTGTGAAGGGACCTGATCTTTCTGTAAATCTTTAAAGGTCTTATCCCTAAGTGATTCTCCTTTGGGGACTCATAAAGCAGCTTGGCTTCTTCAGAATCCCAGCAAAATATGTTCGGAATTATATTTCTAAAGTATACACCTGAGGACAATAAGTGACACCATCCTATGTCATACACAGGTCTTTGCAGTGATTATGTCATTTGCATCTTCAGAGTAGGCTCCTTAGTGGAGCTGCCTCTACCATCTCTCTTCTCTCCCCATATTTTAATGCAGGTGTCTTGATGTCACCAACCATTTTATAAAGTTCTTTTTCATTCTTCACAGTCCTTGAGTCCTTCAAGTTAGGAGCACTCTGGGCCATCTGATTTAGCCCCTAACAGACACTTGGTGGACAGGCAGACAGGAGCCTTGCATGATGGCCCTAGTTGCTGAGCTATGGCAGATGGGAGCTAATCTGTTATCACAGCTGAGATGCAGATATGGAATCTATTGGCACAGGAAACTGAAGGGCTGCTTGGGAAGGAAATCATTCTAAGGGGTCAAGGGTGAGGTGTCCAGGCTTGGCTCAACATAATGCCCTCATTATTTAAGGGCCAAGGCCATTCTGATTCAGAATATGGTGTGGTGTTAGCCAACAGACTCCAAATTCAAGTGTAAATAGGATTCAGGATAAAAATGTAGAGCTGTTTATGCGCAGAAGTACTGAAAGGTTTCAGGCATAGGAAAATACTGTTTGGAGTTCATCTTTAAAGATAATACAAAGTTGCATTCAGGAATTACTTTCATCGTTGGGTGCCCTGGTACTCAGATGTGGGGCAACCTGGAGACTGGTCAGTGCTGTTTCCAGAGAGATTAGCTAAGGGATGAATGCAGGTAAAAGGCCTGGTACAAGAAGTGGGCAACAGAAGGAAAAGATCACGTAAGGGGGAAGGACGAGGATGAGAATAACAAAAGCAATTAGAATGTGGCCAGAGAAGGAGTGAGGAGCAACTAGAAAAGTAGAGGGAAATTCCTGCCAGCAAGGTGTATGCCATTTCCCCCCCCTTAGCCCATCATAGGGATGAGATAGAAGTCTAACATCCTTTTCACTAGTTTTTGACAAGTTAACTTGGCAAGTGAAGGACGATGGAATGAAGTTGAGAAAAATATTCTGAGGATAAAATCATGGGAACTCTGGACATGTGACATACTGCATTTTCCCCTTATTTTTCTCTTGACATCTAAATCAAGTTACACACAGCAAAGATAACCTGAGAACCTGTTTCAAATAAATCAGATACATTTTAAAAGTATAGTCTTTTGAATGTTGGCTTTATTAAGTAAAATGATTGACCTGCAAATATGAGGCATACCTATTTTGTGACATGTTTGATAGAAGACATTTCTCTCCATGAGTTCTATCAAATTCTCTGGCCCACATTTGGTGGAGGCAGAGATGCTAAACTCCATCTTTACTTCTCAGTCCCCGCTGTTTGTCAAACTGTGTAGCCGCCAGCCCCTAAGAACACAAAACTTTAGGACTAGGAATCACTCACATAGCACATGGACATTTCGAGTGGAGGAGTGGTTGTCACTACAGTCTCTGGAGCTGAAGAGATCTAAACCTAGGCCAGGTTAGCCCTCAGATAAGTCATGAGCCTAGTGGAAAATGACCTAAGACTCAGTTTCCTCAATTGGAAACATAGATAAAAATAGCACCTACCTTTTTCTTTAATACTGAATGTATACACACTTAAATCCAACAGGAGTTAGGCTCTTCTCTTCACAGAAACTTATTTGGTAACTGCATCTAACGCATTTTAAAACATCTCTACCTCTTTGTGAAAACGAAACTATTTTATTACAAGTACAATTATACTATCAACCATAAAATCAAAAACTCCAACAAGGGAGACTCCTACCTGGGTGGTACTAATGGTAGATATAACTGTATGCATTTGTGTGTAATGGTGAGAAAGCAGGTGGAAGGCCATGACATCTAAAGCACTATAAGGAAAAAACCTGCCAATCCATAAGGCTCTGCCCAAATTTTTAGACTTTCATTTATCTCTTTTGCATAGACCCTGACATCATATTCCTGATACCTGGAGAACTTAGTTTTTATAGTATAGGACTTCTTGCAATGAATTCACTTAATGTTACATTGGTCTGAAAAAGTCATTTTGGTTTCTTATTGCCCATTTTACCCACCAAGGGTGCTCCCTTCTGTGGTAGGATGTTCTATCTTTCACCTATAGGAGAGGTAAAAGTTGCCTCAAGATACACCATGTATGTTTTACTGATATCTGTTGTCCCCTAGAACAGCAACCCCCTGAAAACAGGAGCATTCTCAGGTCACTCCCCTGGCGACCCACCTATCCTTGGAAGCCTCTGGTTGGCAGCAGCCACATCCCCCCATGATTGGTCCCTTGACTGCCCTTGCCACTACCTCTGCGTCACTGAGTCATGTATTACTGCTACTCACTTCTGCCGCCCTTTTGGTGAAAGGTTGGGGTAATAAGGGCTCCATTGCCACATCTGTCCTAGTGACAGCAAGGCAGTCTGTGGTGATCAAGGAGCCACTGGCATGAAATGGTGGAGATGGAGAGTTGATGGGGGTAGAAGTAGAACAGAGGTAACTCAGGGCAGGACCAACTGCACCAGGGATAGGCAAGATGGGGGACCTGAGTGAGCTGGGGAGACCTGTGACTCCTTGGAGAGAGAAAATGCCCCCAGAGAAGGAAGAAATGGGGATGGCTGAGGAAGGTGGTAGGGAGAAGTGGAATCTGGAAGGGAGGGATTAGGGTGTATATAAAGAATTTGTCGTAAAAATTGTTTAAATAGTAAAAGGCTGTTTACCAGACAAATTTCGAGAAATTGCATCTAGGCTCATAGATGAGATAGGATGTTAGATAAACTAAGGTTGGGGTCTTGGACCTGCTACTATGGACTTTGCAACCTCCCTAAGTCTCTGAGACATGGAAATAACACTGCCTTATTATATGGCAAGTAAATAAAATGTATATAATGTCCCAGTACTGTACCTAGAATATCAGAGCCACACAGTAAATGCTGTTATTAACCACCACCTTGGAAATCAGACTTTTGTCAACATGATTCACCTACCTTTGTTAAAGGTCTTCATATTCACAATAACTGTGGTTCTTTTGAGGTTTATCTACTTTGTATTCAGTGACATAATTCACTACAATTTTAAGTATAAGCTCCAATGTGCTTGCCAGCCAGACAAGAGGAATGTGTGTACAGAAAAGGCTTGAATAACATTCAAGACAGTCTAATTATTCATTTGGTAACTGTTTTCTAAAAATCCTTGAAGGATTGAGTAGCATTACCATTTGTCTAAATGAAGTAAAGTGAATGTTTTGTGGCTAATTTTCAGTATAAACAAAATCATTGCTGAAATAGAATAATTTGGCCTATATCAAGTCACCTCACTGTCTCAGATTTCTCTACTCTCCCATTCAGCTTTTCCACCTTACCAAACTTTTGTTTCCAGAGCACAGATTTGAACATGTCTCATCTCTAATCCTGACCCTCCAGGGGCTCCCCATTATCAAGTGGCTTTGTCTGACATGCCTGGTACACACTTCTAGCCTCAAATACAGCGTTTCCTCAGAGACCTTGTGTTCTGGAGAAACTGACATTTTATTCGATGTCCTATGTTTTCCCAGTGGGAATGTTTAAATTCTATCCATGTGTTCAGGCTCTAATAAAATGGCATATCTTTGAAACGTTTCCTAATTTCCATGCCCATTCAGAATTATAAGAGACAAGAGCTTATAAGTTTCTTAGAACTTTATTTTAGGCCTGCCTATTTGCCTGCCTCTGCTCCCCACCTTCCACTTCTCCTTCCTCCCTCAAACACTGTGTGCACCTGCATGTGTCACACATAATGTGGTTCATGCTGAGTGTGCAGTGATGAATAAAGCCTGAAAGATCCACACTCAGGATGTGATAGTCAGGGGAAAGATAGTCTCTAATCAAATACCCAAAAAGCAAATTCATAATTACAAAACAAACCCTCTCTAGTGGCAGGGCCTCTGTGCTACTAATTCTTATCAAGGCACTCAATCTGGGGCCCAACAATTGCTTTGCCCCCACCATGATGGCTGTTTCCTGTTCTGACTATTGGAGGGTCTTGGAACAAGCCCACTCAACTTGGCTTTGTTCTAATGCTTTGAAACAGCACATAAACTGGTCCTGAGGACTGGCCAACCCAATCTACCACCTTGGCTACAAGAGCACTCTTCCTGGGGGCCTGAGGTTGGGTGAAACTCCCAGCTGCTATCATCTCAGCTAGTATCCACTTGCAGACACTGTCTACAAATCAGGAGAGTAGTATGCCCAGCCCGTAACAACTGCTACCTATGTTAACTAACACCACTTGGGACCAGAGAATTGTCCTAGCATTGTTACTGTTGTCATCCATGCTAATCTAGCTTCCCAGGGGCCCAAGAATGTACTCACCTACTGAGTTCACTCTGCTGCTACTAGTATCAGACCAACCCACCCAAAGACACAAGAATTGGCCCTCTGGTAACTGCCAATACAGGTGTTGGTGTGCACTCACTTGTCGCACAAAGATAGGCATGCTCAGTCCAAAACTGACACCATTGGGTCCTGAAGACTGTTCACATGTCAACCCAGTCCCAGCAGCCCAACTTTACCACAGGCTCCACTAATAATCACTGAGAAAATCACAATGCTGTAACATGGTTTATAGCCAAATTAGACAGATTCTACATTACTGCATGGACCCAGAATCTAAGCCAAAGAACCCTACCCAACCAACACCATGGATACATCTTCATGAAAATACTCTCCTACAAAAGTACTTTCAAAACTGGGAAGAAGCAACTGTTACTCCAGATACATAGATATCAATGTAAGGACACAGGAAACATGAAAAATCAAGTAAATATGACATTGCAAAGGAACACAATAATTCTCAAGCAATAGTCCAATCAAAAAACAAATTTTTGAATCTCTGAAAATGTTTTTAAGAAGTTCAGTAAGGTGCAAGAAAATTGTAAAAATATAATGCAAAGGATTGAGAATTCAGGATGAATTTGTCCCACATTTTATGAAAGAACAAAATGGAAATTTGGAACTGAAGAATTAATTGAAGAAAATACAAAATACATTTCAAAGCTCTAACAATAGATCTCCAAAATTGAATACAGGTCTTTTGAAATAATCCAATCAGAATAAACAGAACTTTGTCCATTCATTTATATTTTTGTGACATTTGGTATAACATAAAAAATTTACAAACTACTGACATTCCCAAGGGTGTATAAGCAAAGGATTAGAAAACCTATTTAACAAAATCAGATGACAATTTCTCTTGTCTAGCTACCAGAAGACTCAATAGATACAATGAAAAAGTCTTCCCCATGGCACTTTATAAAATCAGATCTTCTAAAGTCAAAGAAGAAATCCTAAAAACAGCAAGAGAAAGTTACCTATAACACAAACTTCATCAGAAGAATAGCAGATTTCTCAGCAGAAGCCTTACAGGACAGAAGAGAATGTGATGCTATATTCAAAATGCTGATTTAAAAAAACCTAGGATTACTACATCCAGTGAAATTTTCCTGCATAAATGAAGACATACAATCTTTTCCAGTCAAACTTAAGGGAATTCATTACCACTTGATTGGCTTTACAATGAATACTCCAGGGAATATTTGGAGTAAAAGAATATTTACCATCATAAAAACTCATGAAAATTAAAGCAATTATTCAAAAGAGGAAGAGAAAAGGATTCTAATTGTGCTACTATACAAATTACCAAACCACAATGACAAACTTTAAGGAAAAAGGAAGACTATAAAACTAGAAAACAATTGACAGGAGCAAAGCCTTATATCAGTAACCTTGAACACAAATAGATTTTCCACTTAAAAGGTATAGAATGGATGAATGAATTAAAAAGAACATGAACCAACTCTATGCTGTTTATAAGAAACTTACCAGTAAAGACATAAAGGGGTAGAAAAGGGTATTCATGCAAATGGATACCAAAAGCAAGCAGGAGTGGCTGTATTTATATCAGATAAACTTTAAGTCAAAAACATTAAGACATAGTTGGTCATTATATCATAAGGGATTAATTCAGCAAGCTGTATCAATCCTAAATATATGCACCCAACACCTAGCACCCAGTATACAAAGCAAATTTTGCTAGATCTAAAAAGACAAACTAAAATACAATAGTATGGTAGACTTTAACACCGAACTCTCAGCATAGACAGATTGTGTACACAGAAAATTGACAAACATTGGATTTAATCAGACTTTAGACTAAATGGATCTAACATTTACAGAACATTCTGTAATATAATTATTTTCATCATTATATGGAGCATTTTCTAGAGTAGACCATATTCAGCCACAAAACAAGTCTTAACAAATTCTAAAAAAATCAAAATCACATCAAATATCTTTTCAGACCATAAGGGAATAAAATTCAATACCAAGAATAACTCTAGGAACTAGGAAGATAAGTATATGGAAATCAAACAACATGCTCCTGAATGACACCATTCAGTCAATGAAGAAATCAAGATGGAAATTAAAATTAAAACAAATGAAAATGAAAACACAACATACTAAAATCTTTGGCTTACAGTAAAGACAGCACTAAGAGGAAGTTTATGGCAAGAAATCCCTACATCAAATGATAGAAAGATGAAAACAATGCACCTCAAAGAACTAGAAAAGCAAGAACAAACCCCAAATCAGCAGAAAAATAATGAACTATATAAGAACTAAATGAAATAGACTAAAAAAATCAACAAATCAAAGAGGCGGTCAATTAGGCCAAATATGGTAGTGCATACCTGTAATCCTAGCACACTGGGAGGCCAAGGTGGGAGGATTGCTTGAACTCAAGAGTTCCAGATCAGCATGAGCAAAAGTGAGATCTTTATCTCTACAAGAAATAGAAATTTATCTATTTATGGTGTTATATGCCTATGCTCCCAGCTATTTGGGAGACTGAGGTCGGAGGATTGCTTGAGCCCAGGAGTTTGAGGTTGCAGTGAGCTACAATGATGCCACTGTACTATAGCCAGGGCAACCAAATGATACCATCTCAAAAAAATGATTATTTGAAAAGTAACAAAATTGATAAACCATTAGTCAGGCTAACCAAGAAAAGAGGAGGACCCAAATAAACCAGAATGAAAAAAGAGACATAACACTACAGAAATATAAGATCAGAGAATATTATAACTACATACTGATAAACTGGAAAATCTAGAAAAATGTATAAATTCCTGGAAACATACAAGTAACCACAAATCAGGAAGAAATATAAAACTTGAATAAAACAATAGTGATTAGTGAGATTGAATCAGTAATAAATTCTTGCCACAAAGAGACAAAGACCAAATAGATTTAGATTCATCCAAATCTACAAAGAAAAAAAAAAATACCAATCCTCTTGAAAGTAAATCCAAAAACCAGAAGAGGGAATTCTAACTCAGTTTATGAAGCCAGCAGTACCTTGTTACCAAAACCAGATAAGGACAAAACAAAAAGGAAAACTATAGGCCCATTCCCTGGTGAACATAGATGAAAAAAACCTTCAAAAAATGCTTCAAACAGCACATCAGAATATATTCCGTGATCAGGGGGGATTTATACCAGTAATACAAATATGGCTCAACATATGCAAATAAATGTGATATATCACATCAGTAGAATGAAGAGAGAAACACTGTATGATCCTCTCAGTAGAGGCAGCAAGGGCATTTGATAAAATTCAGCAGCCATTCATGATAAAAGCCCTCAACAAACTCTAGGCATAGAAGGAACATACCTCAAAATAAAGACCATGTAAAACCCCCAGTTAACAACATACTGGGGAAAAGCTGAAAGGCTGTGTTCTAAGCATTGGCACAAGATAAGGATGTCCACTTTTACTTTACTACTTAACATTGTCCTGGTTGGGACTTCCAGTAATATCAGGCAAGAGAAGGAAATAGCATCCAAACTGAAAATGAAGTGAGACTGTCCCTCTTTGGCATAATCTTTTATCTAGAAAAATCTAAAGGCTCCCTCAGAACTTTTAGATTTGATAAATGAATTCAATGAAGTGGCTGGATACAAAAAAATCAGCATTTCTGGTACACCAATCTAGCTGAGAATTTAAAAGGCAGTCACCTTTATAATAGCTACAAAAAAGTAATAAAATACCCAAGTATAAACAAGGGAGGTGACAGATCTCTATAAGGAAAATTATGAAATACTGATGAATAAAATTAAAGATGATACATACAAAGTCCATGCTCATGGGTTAGAGGAATGTTAAAATGACCATGTTGTCCAAAATCTACATATTCAATATGATCTCTCAAAATACCAATGTTCTCCACTGAATTAGAAAAAACATCCTAAAATTCACATGGAACAAAGAAGTTTCAATAGCTAAAGTAATCCTAAGCAAAGAGGTAAAAGCTGGAGGCTATAGTAACCCAGACAGCATGGTATCAGTACAAAAAGATACCAAGACCAAGGGAACAGAGAGAGAACCCAGAAACAGTCACATATATATAGACAAATGATCTTTGATGGAGTTCACAATGACGTACATTGGAGAAAGGACAGTTTTCAGTTACTGTGCTGGGAAAATTGAAGGGAGCTATGCAGAAGATTGAATCTGGGACCCCTGTTTCTTACCATATACAAAACTCTAAGTGGTTTAAGGACTTAAGCATGAAACTATAAAAATATTGGAAGAAAACCTAGAGAAAACTGGACATTGGTCTAAACAAAGACTTCATGACTAAGCCCTCAAAAGCACAGGCAATAAAAACAGGCAAACAGGATGTAAACTGAAAAAATTCTATACAGCAAAAGTAATAAACAGTGAAGAGACAACCTGTTGAATGGGGGAAATGATTTGGAAATTATTCATCTGATGGAGGAATAATGTCCAGAATATATAAGATTTTATTCTTTCCCTGTTAAGTTCTAAATGATACCATTAAAAATGGACAAAAGGCATGAATAGATATTTCTCAAAAGACAAACAAATGACCAACAGGTATAAGAAAAAATGCTCAACATCACTAATAAAGAAATATAAGTCAAAACCATAGTGAGAGAACATAACAAAGACCATTATTAAAAAGACAAAAAAAAAAAAATAGCAGTTTTTGTCAAGGATGTGGAGGAAAGAACTCTAGACACTGTTGCAAATATAAACTAGTATAGCCACCATGGAAAACAGTAAGATTTATTAAAAAACTAAAAATAGAATTACTATTTGATCCAGCAATCCTACCAGGGAGTTACCCAAAGGAAAAGAAATCAAAGGAACACCTGACTTGAACTTGTTTAGTGTAGCACTGTTCACAATAGCAAACATATGGAATCCACTTAAATGTCCAATGGGTGCATGGATAAAGAAACGTGGTGTGTGTGTATGTATACTATTCAGCCATTAAAACGAATGAAATCGTGTCATTGGCAGCAACATGGATAGAACTGGAGGTCATTATCTTAAGTGACATTCAAGCATAAAAAATGAAAATCATGTTAGTATGTGGGTGCTACAAATTTGAACACATGGAAGTAGAGTGCAAAAACAGATTGGGAAGGGTGAGTGGGGGTGACGGGGAGGACAATGTGGGTTAAAGAGTACAAACATATAGTGTGATACAAGGAATTCGATGTTAGAGTAGGGTGACTATACTTAATAAAAATGTACTGTACTTAGACAATGGGCATCCTAAATATCTGGGTAACTGGACATTATATACTTATAAGAATTCCTTGTGTACCCCATAAATGTAACAAATAAAAATTTAAAAATTTCAATGATTTGAGCACCCCCAAGGAAAGTACAATAAACTATAAACTAGAACAGGACAAAATTTATATTTTGAAGTAAAGAAGAAAGACACTCTGATTAAGGAAATCGTGCAGATCTAGCATAACATGTGAAGCATAAATAACAACCCAAAGTATCGCACATTCCGATATCTTAGCTCCTAATCCAGACCTAAATAGCCAAGCTCTTCAGGAGAATTCATAAAAAGCTGACATTTTCTTTGCTCACACAGCTGCCAGAGAGCAGAACACTTCTCTTCTAGCTAATTATCAGTTCACCCAAAATTAACTGTTTTCAAACTGTCTGTGATTTCCCCCCTCTGTCTCATTTTCTATAAATTCTGGTTTTGCCTTTGTTAAATGAAATTAACAATCCTTTATTCCTCTGCATATAAGCAAACAATAGGCTAATAACTAAGCCTTTCAGTTATTTTTGGTGGAAGTTAGCACCGTGCCTGTTGCATATATCTCAGTAAACACTATGAGCTTTTAATATTATCTCCTTTAATCCTCAGACCTTTAAGAGCAATAATTTTAACGTTAAAATGGAAACTAAACCATGAAAAGATAAATCAATAGGACCAATATTTGAATCTAGTTATCTGTCTCTAAAATCTGCATTTCTAATCACAATGCTATGCCACTCCCAGCCATTCCACTTGTATAAGCCTCTTGGAAAAAAAATGTTTCATCCATTATGTGTCATGACTGGTGAGAGGGAAAACCAGGCAGCATAGACACAACGGATACCACTATGTTCTAGATATGTAGGGGCTTATGCTGATCCTCAATGAAAACTTGGAAAGACTCAAATCAGCCCGAATTTTTGAGTTTAAAATTATTTTTCCATAATATCTAAAATAAGGCCAGCTCACAAAAATCTGATTTTTCAAAAAATTGTTAGATGATATTGTACATATTTTCTTTGGTTTCTCTCAGTACATTTATACCAAATAGATCTCATATCTTATAAGAATACGGATCTTTATTATGCAAATAGATTTTAATCTGTTTCCCTTTTTCCTTTTCTTCATTTCTGTCTTTCTTTTCTTTAAAACTTATGTATTTCCATTCTTTATCTAGCCATGTGTCCATGCATCCATTCATTCATCCATTTCTCAATCCAGAAATATATCAAGTAGCAAAATTTCCAGAAATTCTAATTATCCTTACCTCCAACAAAAAATCTTTTTGCAGGTATGCTTTCATCTGTAATCTAGAGCCAAATATTCAACCGGTCCCTCTAGCTACAAATAGGCAAAGAAACATGTATGTTTGAAACATTTCATCAGCAAGCTCATAGAGTTCAGGAACTAATGAGTTAAATAGTTTTAGATTCTCTTACTGATGGTAATTCGTAACTCTATTTGGAAAAGATTTTTCCAAATAAAATTTGGAAAAATTTTATTTTTCTAAATAAAATTTAAAGTACTGCTTGTTCCCTAGTACAGAGAATTTCTAAAGCTTTCAGAAAGCACTCTACCACGAATAAAAAATGAGGCTATATGATAAATAGGTGGACCTTGAAGCCTTGAACACTGAGATGTTTATCTGAGCCTGAACTATGCTTCAGTAGCATAACCTGATTAACTTCTAAGGTTTGACATTGTTTCCAGTCAGCCTAGGATGTCTCTAAGGAGTAGCCACTTAACTGTAATGGTGGTACCTTCCTTCAAAACAAATCTAATTAGTAAAGACCATAAAAAGCATTACTCAAAATTTTGTAACATACAGTTGTAGGTGTACATTTTACATGTATACATAGAGGATTAAACTCAGATGGGGCAATCATGAACGGACTAATTTGGTAATATTTTTAAAATAGTTCTGCATCTAGTGGTAAAGGGAAAGATAGAATATTCTATTAAGAACTTTATTCCTAAGCTGGGCACCATGGCTTACGTCTGTAATCCCAGCACTCTGGGAGACTGAGGCAGGTGGATTGCTGAGCTCACAGGTTTGAGACCAGCCTGAGCAGGAGCAAGACCCCCGTTTCAAAAAATAGCTGGGCGTTGTGGCCGGATCCTGTAGTCCCAGCTACTTGGGAGGCTGAGACAAAAGAATCACTTGAGCCCAAGAGTTGAGGTTGCTGTGAGCTGTGACACTAGATCACTCTAGGTAGACAAGACTGTCAAAAAAACAAAACAAAACTTTATTCCTCTCTATTCAGAATTAAAAATTTGTTGCATTAAATCTTTTTGTAATTATTTCCTTCCCTGGTTTTTAGTCATAATTTGTTTCTCAGTTGTATATGCTAAGGATAGAAGCAACTTACATGAACATGACTATAGGTTTATTCAAGATAAGTTTAAAGACACTTTCAGTTTTACTATGGTTCTTCTATTTAAGATGGTAAAGTTTAGAATTCACTTGAAGCTTTTATATTTAAAGTAATGTTTCACAATAGCATGCACTACACCATGGTTCTGTTCTTGTTTTTTTTTCTGTTTCAGATGTTCCTTTTGCTTGACTTTTGACTGGCTACTCAATATAGGTGGCTTGGCTTCCTGAATGTGGATTATGTATGTGGATTTACAGCAACCAGTGAATATGTATGATCTGCAAGATTTCCCACAAGAGGCAGTTTTGCTACAGCGAAGGGAAGTTCTTTTCTTTCCCTTTCGCATGGCAAAGAGGTGTGTAGGTGTATGGAGTTATACAAAAGTGAAATCTGGCAGGCTCTTCAGAGATTGTAGGTTGGGGTTCTTTTGTACCTCAGAGAAAGAAAATTGGAGGGCAACGGTCATGTTGTCATCCTTTTGGGGTTTCTTTAGTTTTCCCGTTTCAGTGGTTGACAAAGGAGTATTTGAAACATCAAGAGCCTTTCACTGTCACTGTCCTAACTCCCGAGCTCTCACCATCACCACACCTGCTGTCTGAGAGCGGGACATGGGAGGAGAGAGAAATTAAAGTGTTAGAGAAGTATTTTATTGCAATTGCAGTACATGTTATGGAGAGGAATGGAATACTGTGAGTATGTAAGAAGTCAGGTGGGTTGAGAAAAGCCTCAAGGAGGAAGAAAAATTTAAACTGAAACCTGAAGGGTGATTGGAAATCATCCACCTGAGGGAGATAGTTCCATTAATAGTGCTATCATGAAAAATATGTACTAGTATGTGGGACATAGTTTGAGACCTTGGATTCTAGAACTGACTGCTTGGCTAAAATTCTTTCACCACACAACAAGCTCTGTTTTCCTTGGGCAAGTCACTAAGCATCTGTTCCTTACCAATCTTTTCTGTAAAAATAGGATAATACTCTTACGTATTATGCGATTACACTGTTTTCTTACTCTTAAGAAAATCCCATATGAGCCTCAATGTATGTAAAGCACTTTAACACGATGCCCAACACAGAAAATGACCATCCAGTGTTGGCCATCATTATTCCAGCATCATGCTGATTACAGAACATGCTGATAGCATCAGACATCTGATGACCAGCGCTTCCAGTGGTGCTCGGTCTCCAGGGCATTTTCCCTCTGCTAATTGCTCTGTGGTTCTATTTGGAGAAAGTAGATGCTGTGAACCTTTCTAAAGCTTATTAGGGGCCAGGAGGATTCTATGGCAAAAAATCCAAATACAGTCTGAGGCTCAGGGTCCTGAAGAATATTCAAGAATCATCCTATCTAGACCAGAATCTTGTCAATACTTAAAATTCTAGCAGTGTCTCAGAAGAATAGAAACACATTTAAAGGACCCATGTTACATTAATGGTTTGACAACATGACATTTATGGTTTAAGTGCCCCTCAGAAATTGTCTTCAGACTGTTCAATAATGATGTAAGATGGGTGAGTGAACAATTTAAATGTTACTCTAAAATCTCAGTGGGAGTGCAATATTGTAAACAGTCCTCTCCACTCTCCTTCTTGTGAAGTAACTTTTCATTGTTGTTCATTTATTCCTTTATAACCATAAGTCTTTGACCAAGTCACTTAGCATTCTCTAACAATTCTTAAAAGATTTTCTAAAGAAATCCAATGTAAGATGATGTGATATAAAGGATACCAGTTCTATTGCAAAGAGAACACTTTTCACTATACACATGTAACCTATGTGGTTTGGGGGCTCATCTTAGGGTAGGGATGGTAGCATTTATTACTGCAATTCTATAGCACTTAACATTGGTAGATTATTTTACATTTTGCAAAACATCTTTATCACATTTGGTTCTCACACCATCCTTTTTCAATTTTTAGTGAAATTGAGGCATGGAGGTGTTAACCAGTTCTCTGAACTCGGGCAACTTGTTCAGTGACAGAGCTAGGACTTGAACCCAGTTGTTCTGTCTCCAAACCGAGAGCTCTTGCCATCAAACTTTGATTTTTGGCTTCATTTTCAAAGCTTGTTATGAAGACAAGCAATCATTTTAGAGTTCTAAGATTAGTCAAACACAGAGGATGATCTTTAACCAGCAGGCAGACCCCATTGAACTACGGTCAGTTCCCAGGGAGTAGTAGGACTTCAAAGACCAGGTAAAAGAATGTTGCTGCATCACTGCTGAGCAACAGACATGGTCACAGCAACCACACTGGAGACAACCACTGGGGTTATACTTAGGCCACAGGTCTGTTGTGACTCCTTCTATACTTGAGCGTTCTCTAGAGGCCACGAAACAGCATTATTCTAAGGCCTTTGCAGAAATTGAACGACACAGCCACTGACAAGTTGCTAATGATACCCCCTAGGATCTCTCACTTTAAGCACTTTAAGAATTATTTCATTTCAACCTGAATCAAGGGATCTTAGGAAAATCCACCTTGCTTTTTTACTATCCTCTTTTGGGCTTAAGAAAACGTAAACCATTATCTGCTTGCAGCTTTGCTGATTCAATGAATTTTACCTGCTGTAAACCCACATGAAGTAGTTTTTTCACAAAAGATGACCTAGGTGTCTTTGAACCTGGAGTCTTGAATAATACACAGAAGGCGGTCTCACTGATTACTAGAGCAGGCATCAAGGCCGTGTGGACGCATAGCACTGGGGCTTTGTTATGGACACGTGGAGAGATAGGCTCAGATTCTGTGTAAAGTAAAATAATGAAAAAAGGGGCTAGGTTAAAAAGGGATTATTAATATCTGGATATCACAAAAATGGTTTGTTACTCTAAATTGTCTTCCTGTTAGTCCCTTGAAACATCTTTTGTTAAAAGCATATACAAATGCAATAATTTTTCTTTTGTTGGGCAAACATGATGGACCGGCACGGGTGGGTGGCTTAGGCTCAGCAGTCACAGTGTGGCAAAGCTACCATATTTTCCTATGTACAAGTCTCCACTAATTCTAAGATGTGTTATATCACTTTAATGTACCACTAAGAAGGAAAAAATAGTAGCAGCTGACCACAGTAGCTCTTTATGGCTTTGCAACTTGTCTTTTCAATGGTATTGGTGGTTTCTCCTGCCTTTATTTCATTGCCTGGCATGTGAGAGGCACCTGTCTTAAGCACATGTTGCAATAACAAACTGTAACCGTTTCACCCACATCTCTATAGAACTGGTTGTAATGTTGCAATAAATTAGGGATTTTCAATTACTTTGATGGTTAAGTATGTGTTGGGGGCATGGGGTCTGCTTCTATTACTTGCAGAACTAGCAAGGTCTACCAGGTGCCGTGGGAATAAAGTGCAAGTGAGTAAAGATCTAAAGCAAAACCTAACAGGGTGGGCAGTGTGAACAGAAGGCAAAAGTAAATTCACACAGGCTTTGGCAACGTATAAAAAAAGTTTAGTGCACTTCCTAAGAGGTGGAAGTGAGTCTCTCTTAAAAGTTAAGAGACTCAAAGGCAGTGTTAAAAGTATAAGTAATCTTTCTCTCCTCAAATTAACTCATTGGTCTCTGTCTCCAGGCACCTTTGTTTTTTTTTCTATCAGTCATTGATTACTATTGATTATATATTACCCACATTCGTTCTTTCCTGACTGTTGGTCTGTTGATTTTACCGTAGTGGAGGTATTGGTGATACTGTGTTCACCCTAAGCCCAAATATGGCAGCTGTAGTTTGTGCAGGACACTCTTGATCACTTGAGTCAGTGTCCATGTGTTTTCCTGACCTCTCCACACTGACTGCTTCATCAGGCCAGGCGTTCCTCACGTCCTCCTTTCTTTGTCCCTCTTTGGTACTTATTATTACAATTTACTCTTTTCAACAAAGTGAGTTTCCAAAATGAATCATAGTGGAGTCTTTTTGAAGACAAATTATGCCATTTGATATCACTACCATTCCCTGATCAATAGCAATGTGTAGGACACCATTGAGTGTAATGCACACCCAGATTTTGGGAAAGTTAAAATGTTAGGAAAGTATGATTTGTAATTGACAAAAGTATGGTGGTTCATCAGCCTAAATAGCTGAGAGATGAGAAAATCCTGCAGCGATGGGTGTTTCCTGTCCAACACCAATGTGGGGTGACAGAGCTCTCCACATGAAGCACATGAAGTGAGCCTGGTAAGGGTTAATTGGCTTTTGCTAACACAGAAGCAGCTTTTGCAAATAGCAACAGAGAGCTGGGCTCCCCTGAGCATACACAGGGTGTGTTTCCTTGGAGATGAAATTCCAGGAACAATGGTTCTGAAGTCATGCATTCCGTCAGACCTGGGGGGCTGCAGGTGTTACAGCCTCATCCTAGAGTCACAGATCAGAGGTTGACATATGTGAAAACATAATGTCACAAAGAGCCTAAAGGTCTCTGTGCTGCGGAGAAACAAAGCCATAAATCTATGCTGGGTAAATTGAACATGCTTATGAGGAGTTTCACTTCCTCATTTCCCTTGCAGTTTGTGTGTTATGTTTAATCAGATTTGTAGTTAGAGTTGACGCATGTCTGAGAGGAATGTAAAAAACAGAAGAAATTGTGTTAATGTGGAGATTTGATATTTACCCACAAGTTAATTTTAAAGTTAGGTAAGATTTAGGTAATAGTAAAATTTATAGATTAAGTCTCTACGTGACCACCAATGTATATAAGGTGGCACAAAACAAAGTTTCTTTGCTACACGCCATCTTTTGTGTGTGTAGTCATTCATTCCAGGGCCCATCAACATTGCAGGAGTGAGCTCACACCTCTGGCAAAGCTACTGACTCTCTCGTGCCTCCAATCACGCAACACACCAAGAAGGAATTGAAGAGTAGTAATGAGGCTTTAATGTTCCCCTCACCTTGACTAAACTTCAGAGAGGTTTTTGCTGACTCCCTTTCCCTTAAAGTATTTACTTTAGAAAGCTAGAAAGTATAAATTCTTTCCCTGCTCCTTTGAGATATAAATCTTCTATAACTCCAAGATGTCTTTCTCAAGGACACTCATTTGAAATGTAATCGTCTGAGGAGATACAGGCTCTTGTTTCCCAGTCAGTAACATTGATGGGCAAACACAGATGGTCTAATATATTAACCAGCCTTCACTCCTAACTTCCTCTCATACTTTTCCATTAACTCACTCCAGCATTTAAAATTTCTCCCATTCAGCTTTTTGTTTCAGTGCAGTTGAATTTAACCTCAATCTCCCCTGTTGTTAACAGTTTGGAATAACGCCTTTTTAAACTGGTCCAATGTGATTTTTCTTTTATACTAGTAACTCAGTTGTAGAGAAATTGTCAGTGTTAAAATGATCCTTTATACATCCTTAACACATGCGAATTTGAACAGTGATTTTCTTATGTACGTTTTGGTCCCCCACATATTGTGTAGTTCATATATTTCCTGGAAGTAAAAGCCCAGTAATGTATTTTCACATGTATTTCAATATTGTAAATGAGTTGAATTATAATTTATAATTAGATCTGAGCATTTTTCTTAGAACATAGGAGTTTAGAGGTAAAAGGAAATTCTTTCAAATCCAAATGTCTAATTTTTCAATGTAATATTCTGTAACCCAAGGGATTAATGTTTTTCTCAAGATCACTTAGCTGATTAATTATTGACCAGAAACAACTCAGTGTTGTTTACCCAAAACCAATGATTCCCAACATTGACCTGTGTAGTAAAGACACCTGAGGAGTCTTTAGTTGACATGGTTTTTCCATCAAGATCAATTAAGAGTCTTTTATTGTGGACCCAGGTATTTGTGGTTTGTAAAAGCTCACCAGGTGATTCTAAAATGCAGCCAAGTCTGAGAACTGCTAGAATGTTTTCTCCCCTATGTGCAACATAGTAAGACCTGATAAACTAATTGCACCCTGCACAGAGTGACAGGAGGATAAATTATGAATGCCTTTGGCATTTGTGAGTAGATTCTCATTTATGAAACACCCATCACTTATTCATATTTCCATAGCTTTCATGCCTGGAAGTATATAACATTGCATGTGGTACCACTGCTTTGCTGGTTATGGTAGCTCAAACCTGGGAAGGTAGCTTTGGGACCAGAGAAAACAGTACTTGATGTACTCCCTGGAGATGTCCTATTAGCAGATTGTGCTGCTAGACACCGTCAGAGTTTTCAACGAACATTTCCATAACATTATTAATCTAAACTGCTGGCCTGCGAATCTGTACAGTGATAGGACTTTTGAAGGTAAGGGAGATATACTTCATGAGAATTAGCTCCTAGGAAGAAAGGAATTGTATAAACGCAAATGATTATTTTTATTATGCAAATAAGTGAGCCTAATGCAGTAATAATTGCAATTAAAAAGAAAGCCAGGACTCATTGCCCTAGAGAACAACATCTTTGTTAAAGAAATTTAACAAAGCCTTTTATAACTATTATGCCTTTACTGCAAGATTTTGAGTAAGAACCAAACTTTTAAGTGGGTGCTTTTTTTAATCCATTAGACACAAATTAAACCAAACCAGGAGATTGAAGTCTCTCCTCCCTCTCACTCCCACACCACTGTGAGCCTAACCTTAATTTGCTGATGTTTGCAGTATTTGTGTGAGCACTGTTATCTTCTGGAGCAAAAGCGATGCTACTGTGATGATTCAGGGAAAGAATCAGAAACTATATATTTTTAAAATTTCCCTTTTATAAGTAATTTAGATTGACAGGGAAAACATAATTAAGCAATTTCAAAGGTGTAATTTTATGGAGATTTAAACACTACATCTCTAAACACTGTTTAAAAAAAGCAATTTGTAATTAAAGTTTACTATTATTTAGAGTTCGAATCTTTGGAAGACAGTGGTGAAGAAAATTGCCGAGAATGTGATTTTTACAAAGTATTATGTGAAAAAAATCCCAGCCTAGAATGTTGAAACAGGACTAGGTGAGGGTGACTAGAGATTTCAGATGTAGAAAAGAGCAAAGCTCGCCCCCTTGACATGGCTCTCAACATCATTAACCAGGGGAGTCCTGCAGACTCCATCCTTTAGCTTCAGAAGCAGGGGCAGATGGGAAAATGTTCCACCTGCAAATAAGAGATTGTGGAAGGAACAAGAAATTAATCCTTTTTTATACTCTATAATATTTGAATGCAAAGTTTCATTTTATAGTTCTCCCTGGCAGTGTCAAGATCTGTTACCCTGAGTCCTGGAAACCCCTAGTTTTTGACCAAGTCAGTTCTATTGTACAGCTTTATTTGTTTAAAAAGTGTCTAGTGTATCATTGACAATCTGATTCCAGATTTTTTTTTATCTACTAAGCTAAAATAGCCTCTCTTCATAAGCCCACATTTGATGAGATCAAGTTAGAGCTTGAAATTGGCTATCATATTTATTAAACATTGGGGAAGTCTGCAAATGCTGCTAATCAGGGAATCTTTGAGAGCTGGTTAAGCCTTTAGAAGCACACTACGAGCTCTGGAACTGAGCAAAACAAGTTTACCTCTTTATTTCCACAAAAGCCTCTCAAACACGTGTGAGAGTCCTCACTCTAATCCAGGCCACACAATAATAACATTATTAACAAGTTAAGGAGGAACCCTGGTAAAGGCTTACTGGGCTTCTAATTCTGAGTTAGGGATATATAATATATACACACACAGACATCTGTATGTGTGTGTGCTCTCACCTAATATAGTGCTCGCCCTGTTAAGATGTTTCAGATACTAAACAAAATACCTGCCAAGTGTTTTGCACAAAGCCTAGCTAAGACCTTGGACATTGTCAACTATTATTTTTAGATAACATAATCTTTTATTATGCCAGAAAATAGCCTTTTCTGACTTTTTCTCCTTGCCAAGGAAGTTAAGCAGAAAAGTACACCATAAGAATAATTTTTAATTTTTATCAAATGTTTTCACTGAGCTAAAGTTTGTACAATTCTGATTAGAGGCCAAGGCTTACTTACACCTTTACTTGCAACTTCCAATTGAATGCAGCCTTGGACTGTTAGGCTTGGGGATTCCAAAGTCTTTGTCTTGCCAAGACAGTTCAATCTATTTTAAAATGTTTGCTTGAACATTGAGCATATCTTCTGGCCTGAGGAGAAACTGGAGTGTGTAGTAATTTCCTACGTGATGTTTCTCTGGTCTGTCTTCCTGTCCCTCTCAGCCTGGTCCATGATTACCTCTTCCTCCTCTTCTGATAGGGAGGGCACTGTCTTAGGGACCACAGAAGAGAACACAGCTATGGTTCTAGTATGCCCCCAGGTTTCCCTCCTCCAGGTGGAAGGGTGTAATCCTCTCTGAGTGGTGGTGTGAACTGTCATTTTAGCAGATTGTCCTATTAGCAGATTGTGCTGCTAGACACCATCAGAGTTTTCAATGAACATTTCCATAACATTATTAATCTAAACTGCTGGCCTGTGAATCTGTGGTGGAAGGGTGTAATCCTCTCTGAGTGGTGGTGTGAACTGTCATTTTCAGAAAGGATGATTATCCTTGAGGAGAAAGGACTGGATTTTTCCTGAAATCAGAGGTTTGCAGTACACACACATTCTGCATGAGGAACATTGTTGCTGTTTCTAACTATGGTGGGAGCCAAATTTTAAGGACTCAAGAGCATCCTCTAAGGGCACTCACATAGTCACAAAACAGAACTTTAGCCATACAACCTCAGGGAACTGAATTCTGCCAATAACCTGAATGAGCTTGGAAGTGGATTCTTCCCCAGAGCCCCCAAGAAAACTCAGCTTGCCTGGCATCGTGAGTGTGAGACCCTGAGTAAGAGACCCAGCTTAGCCAGAATTCACTTGTGATCTACAGCGCTAGGTGAAAATGGTTATTGCTTTAAGCTGCAATGTTTGTGGTCATTGGTTATGCAGCAACAGGAAACCAATATACTAGTTATCATGTGCCCTCAAATTTTCTCCTTCAGTCCAGTCTGCACAGCTTCAGCATGGTCACCATACTGCCGGGTTCTCTCAGCAGCCATGTTTGCCTTCTGGATTCTTCCCAGAACCCTCAAGGTTTCCTCCTAGGAGGGGCTGCCTTGTCTTCAGCTCTGGCTCATTGCCCACTCTATGAACAGGCAGAACATAGGCTAAAGTAATCCAGGAGATATTCCAAAATACAGTAAATGAACTAAGAAAGACAAAGAATTCTGAGGAGGTATTCATAAGTTACACCAACACGAAGAAGTGTAGATCTTTTCTGAAACGAGCAAAGACAAAAATAATTATATAAAAAAGTATCTGATTAAAATTACACTCATCCCTCTACTGAGGCCTTTTGCACTGCCCTGGGATTATTTCCATGTTGGTCTAGTCTGAACATGGGGCACCATGAGGGATGGTTACATTCATCTCTAAACTCCAAGTATAGATGGTCAGTAACTGTCTTTCTCCATTTACTTGGAATAGCAGCATTTGCAAATGATAGGATTTACAGCTTGCTGAGATTAATTGAAGATAGTCTCCAAAGTTAGAAAATAGGCAGAATTATCTGTTAGGAAAGAGATGAAGGGTTAAGGAATGTTCCATGGATTAAATGTGTTTTCTGGATCAGAAAGCAATTTTGATGAATCAGGAGGTGTTGGTGAGCACTTTCAGGGTGGGAGATGAAGAATCGAACAAAAATGAGACACCTTAGAATTTGACACATAACAAACAAGATAGGAAGTGATAACACGGTAGTTTAGAGCCACTCTCAAGGCAGTTTCCTCCAGCTTGTGAAGGGCATTGTCTCTCCTTTGAGAGACTGGCTTGTCCACACAGACAGAGCCAGGGGTATTTGTCCATGGTAAAAGAGCCAAACTAATATTAAGAGAAGAGTCCATTTACAGTTGAAAGATAAATGGAAGAGAAAAGAAGCGGAAATATTGGCTTCCCTGCTGGGAACCCAATTAGTACTTTGTAAGGTGGGCTGCCAGTTTCTCAGCACAGCCAGGGAGCAATGATCTGAAGGAAGCAACTGAGGAATAACAAATACCTAAATTTGTTATTTACAGTGTGTATGCATGAATATGTAAAATCAGTACATATTGATTGGGGAAATTGAGGGTTGGAAGATAAATGACCAGCCACAGGTTGCAGAGGTGATAATTGAGAGGGTCAGTACCGGAACCTCAAGCAAAAATTTGATCCCAAATCCTATGTTTCAGAACATCAAATTGTCTCTTTAAAAAGGAACAGAATAGAAAAACACATGTTTTGAAATAAACACCCAACCTTCTCAAGTCTTCTGTGAGATGTATTAAATAGTTGAAAGGTTTATGTTCTTAGGAAAGTCATTTAATTTCTCTGGGGGAAAAAAATCCAATAACCCATTAAACCCGTTGACTCCTTGACTCTAAGAATTTGAGTACCTAGAAGTAGCAGGACTGAGATGTTGCATGAAATAAATACTATAACTCTCCATTTTTTGTATATCCATTTAACAGAGCATTTACTAAACTTCCCTCCAATCAATTATGCAAAGGTTTTGTTAAAATTTGGCTCATAAATTCCCACCTTCTTTGGTGTCACTCTACATTTGTGATGCTCCTGCAAACAACTCAAAAGATGTTATCCATTTTACATAATTCTTTGTGAAAAGAGTTAAACTTTCTCATTTGATGTTAAAGTGTCACCTTTACCTTGAAGATACAGATGGCTATTTGTTCCAATAGTTGCTAGGTAACAAAAACTGACCTCAGTTCTCATCACAGAAAAGATCAATTTGAGCTATTTGTTTATTTTATATTATGTTTTGGAAAATATATAATCATTGAGATCCACCGTTAAAAAAAAAACTTTGCTACTTCATTAATAGTGGCACAAAAACCTGTGACGATTGCTCATCTCTATCAAGTATTGTGTGTGAGTATCATTTCTACCATTTGAAATGACATCTGCAAATCCATTTAATGAACAAATGAAGCTTAACACAATCCTGTACGTGGAACATGGACAGATGAACACAGATGCCACTCTGTTAACCACCTACCAGGATGGAGGCCTGGCTGTGAGTGATGCATATCCTCTAACGTAAGGACGACTTATAATATTGTCTTTGTGTTGCTTTGTTCCATGGTATACTACACCCTCATCATCACAGTCCACCTGCCATTGTCTTACTTCCTCTGTGACTGCAGCTCATTTTAGAGAGCACCATTTAAAAATACATGCTAATTACAAAAATATCGTACAAATTTATAATGTACATGTGCAGTTTTGTTACAGATTGTAGTGGTCAATTCAGGGCTTCATACAGTGTCTATCACCAAAGTAATGTACATTATACCCTTTAATTTTTCATCACCCACCCCCTTCCCTTTGCCCTTCTAAATGTCCATTGTCCATCATTCTTGTCTTTGTCCACATGCGTACAATTTTAGCATCTATTTATGAATGAGAACATGTGATATTTGACTTTCTGTGCTTACCTTTCAGTTAAGATGACCTCCAGTTCCATTCATCTTGCTAAATAAGACAGGACTTCACTTTTTATGGCTGAATAGAATTCCCATGAACTACAAAAATAACACACATCTGTAAAGAAATTAAATAATGTATAGCTTACCACTTTAAGACAAACATATATTCCATAATTGGAAGATTTTTGTTAGTGGCAGGTGGTGTGTATGTGTACATCCTTATTTTTTCTCTCAACACTAATGTTAACATTAGAATGTTTTTATTTCTGTTGGGTTGTTAATACATGTATAAGAGAAAGCTATTTTCAACATATTTAAATTTTCAATTTACATTTTATCTAGATATTGTAACAAATTTTCTTGTTAGGTTCACTGTTTACTACTGTTCTCAATTTTCATCTTCCCCTATCTTGAGCTTCCTATTGTAATACTTTTGTCTTTTTCCCCACATATTTTCCTTAGAGTAATTGGTAGGTATAACCCCTGAACCCACAATGTGACGGGTGAATAATAGTTGTCTAAAGATAGATCCTTGAGTTCTGCAACCTCTCTGCAGCCTACAAATGTTCTATATCTACACACTGTGAATGAAAGTGTGACTTAAGCCTGATTTCATTTCCCTGTGTATGTAAATTCTGTCTGGAAGCTTTTAAGATTTTCACTTTATTCTTAGGGATCATGAATTTTACTATGCTAAGTATATATCTTTTATCCAGCTTTTCTGGGGCTTGGTTAGCTTTTTCAATCAGATTCAAATTTTTTTTTTTCATGGAAATTTTATTTGTATAAGTAGATTTATCTTTTTTTTTAATTTCTGGAACTCATTCAAATGTTTGGTCTTCTGTCTCTATGCACCAAATATCTTGCTATGTATTTTCCTTGTGCTATAAATCATGTGTCTTTGCTCTGTACCTTTAGAGTTTTTCTCTCACTTCATTTCTCACGCTACTAAGTAAGGCCTTAAAAATGGCTACTTTTTATGTATATGGTAATCTTAAGTTCCAGAAAATGCTTTTGATTCTATAGTTTATCCTTTAAACTTTCCTCAATATACTTTCTCCTTCATCTTTCTCTCCTCTTACATTGCATTTCGCAAGTAACCCATTTTGGTTAGAAGTGCCCTAGTCAGGGTATTTTACTTCATCTTCTGGATGGTATGAGGGCATCACTCCAGAGCCAGGTACCAGGCAAGTAGGGACAGCCCTATGCTCCAGAGCCCCACTGAAATCATTCAGATAACTAGTTGACTCTAAACTTGCCTATCCTTTCTTCCCTGAATCATGCCCTCTCCTGCTGGGTGGCCTGTCCCTCAATTAAAGTTTGTTCTTCCACCATTGTCTTTTTTTTAAACTAGGGAGTCCCTGTTAAACTAAAAAGTGAGGAGAGAATTCTTGGAAGAAAACTTCAATATGATTTTGTTTTTCTCTACTCCCAATCTTTTCATTTTCTGACATTTCTTAAACCAGGCAAGGTGCTAGAGTCTATAGGAGTTAGATGAGTCCCAACAAAGATAAAGGACTTTGTCTTTACTGTGCTGGATATAGAACTTCAAATAGGATAGGTGATGTCAGCCAGCATGAGTGTGCCTGATCTCCTTGTTCTCAGGATCCAGGACAGGTCAACAGGAGCACTGATTCCTCCATAAGAACTGATTCTGAAGATGAAGTCAGAGGCTTTCTCCTGCAGTCCTGACAAGGACTGAAAGCTCCTCTATCACCATATTTCCAGACCACTTGAAAGGCTGCTGCTACTAAGGGACTAGGGAGGTAGACATGAACTTGTAGTAAAGGAAAATAAACAGAGCTTGTAAAGAGCATACCATTCTGAAGATGAAGTAAAAAAAGCCGGGCATTGTGGCTGGATCCTGTAGTCCCAGCTACTTGGGAGGCTGAGACAAAACAGTCGCTTGGCTGGAATGTGAGAGGCCAATAAAGGACATAGTTGAGTGTGAACACTAGGTTGGTTGGCTTCATTTCAAAGACAAGCTTTGCTATTCAGCTAAGGTGTCTTTGTCTTTAGGTATTATCTAACTCTTGGGAGGGCCAGTCCCTCCAGGGTCAGCAAGACTCCACATGTCACAATAGCAGAGTACAGAAAAGATGTTAAGTTTTGCTCTTAGCTTACTGACTAGACGTGGACAAAACCTCATTATCTTTTTTTTTTTTTTCTCAGCATGCAATTTAAAGGACTTAAACAATAGTATGACACAATTTTCTGTGTTCTAGAAGAGAAAAATAGTATTTAAAGACCATAGAGTAGACTGCTTGAACACAAGAATTTGGATTAGACGTGGGTTTGATTCCCAATTTTAACTGTGTCCTTGGGTAGATTACTAAGCTTTTCAAGCTTAATGTTGTCATCTTAAAGATGGAGGAACTAATACCAACTTTAAAGGGTTGTCTTAATGAAAAATATTCTACATCTTAGTTATTTATTTTTTTTTTTTTTTGTAATTTACGTCAAACTAGGGAATCCTTAACAGATATTTTGGGTCTTTTTATACCTAACTTTTGTCCACAAACAGCTGGTATAAATTCCTAGGTCCCTGGTCTGGTATATGGATCATTATGAAAGTTTTGAGATACATAAAAATCAAGAAATGTAAAATTCATGTAGATGGAAACAAATGAAGCCAATACCAATAAGCCAAGCAAGTTGAAACTTGGCACCGGTGAATCAGAAAGGATGCTGTCAACTATATTTCATGGAAGTGAAATAATAGATCATAACAGTCTGTCTCAACTTTTGTAGTGACCACATATCCTCCAAATTTTGGTGACACCTTCAATCCTGATCTTATTTTCTTCCAATGTAAAGTTGCCAAAATCTCTTGTTCTTTTCAGTCTGGCTCCCAAAGGGTCATATACCAGACCCTCAGACCCCTTTAGATCTTCCTACCCAGTTGACTGAGAGCAAAGTCTCTACCCTCTGATTGTCAAGGTATGAATCCAATTTTCAGGTGAAATCCCATTCTTCCTACACACATGGATTATATTTGTTTCTTACAAACCCACTAACTACTTTAACCCCCTAGTAATCATACTATCAGTCATTTAGGTGAAGGTATAAAGAGAAATTTTTTCTGTAGTTTCAATATATTATGTGTTTATAGATTTGTTTTGATTCTTTAATTCATTAGGCCAACTTTTATAAACTTTCTCTGACATTAAAGGATTGTTCCAAGCACTGAGGTTTGAGTGATTAAAAAAAAATAGTCCTCAGAGTCATTCACTTAGAACTTACAGTTAAACTATATTAAGTTATCGCAAAAATTAAAAGTGAAATTATAACTGTAATATGTGCAGTTATTATAAAGAAGAGGAAAGGTCATTGACAACTTCCCTTAAAAAGCAGAAAATTTACTGGAGATTTGAGAATGGAAAGAAGTCACATAGGCAAAGGGGGCTAGAAAGAAGGGTGGAAAATGAACAATGGAGGTGCTAATTCTATGAGTAATTGTGTAGCTATTAACACAGAAGTTTATTGGACTATTAGCTGAGGGGGCAACTTTAATACAAAGCTACAGCTCATGTATTAACAGAATGATGCCAATTAAGTGAGATTATTTAATACTTGCAAACAGAACATAATACAATTTATAGAAGGTCTTTAATAGAGGGGTTCTTTCTCAACAGCAGAACAAAACTTTGAGTTGGACTATGAGCCCTGCTTTCCTCAGACATATCTTCATGCATCTTAGATGACAACTTTCCCCTGTGCCACTTCTCAAACCTAGTCTGAGTTCCCACAAACTTGGAAATATGTACTAAGAAGTTCTTTTTGAGAATCTGAGATCTATAGGCTTCCTCTGGGGCTGCCGAACTCTGAGAAGTGTGGATCTGGAGTTGCAATGCCTGTATTCAGAGCAAAACCACTGAGACGCAATCATGAATGTATGTCATGTACAATGGATACAGGATGTGCACGTGTAAAATTCCCATTCATTTAAAAATAATACACAATTAAGAAATACAAATTAGGGAAAAATTAAAGACATTTTGGAGGTTCTCAATTGAATTTTCAGGGACTTTTTGGAGGTGACTAGCATTGTTTGCTGCATACATAAAGTATATTGTGATTTTTTTTTTTTATCATAAAAGAGATTCATATTCATCATGGAAGTTTTTGGAAAAAAGAATTAAAAAATAAAAAAGCATTGCCATCACCAGAGATATACCAGAATAATAACAGTGGTTATCTTTCAAAATTATTTTTTTTATATAATCACCTAGGTACTTGAATCATTCTCTACAATTTTCTGTTTTATGTGACCATAATATGTTCCTATATGATATGAAACTATCTTAAGCTTATTTTAATTTCTGCATAATGTTCCTAAGTGGTTGTATCATGGTTTAAATTCAAATGATTTTTGAGTTCTTATTTATCTATTTAAAAAAAATTAAATATCTTTGGACATTAAATTTCGTTTCACTTTTCAGATTATTTCCTTAGAATAGATTTACAAAAGTCAGATTATTAGGTCAAACAGTATAAATACTAATATTAGAAAAGAGCATGCATATTTTAAAGATTTGAATTACATTGGGGAAATTAATTTTAAGACAATTTTAAGCTGGAAGATTCATGTGAATCTTCAAATATTAAATGGACATGGGTTTCTCTATTCTCCAAGTAATCCTGGATAAAAAGTGAAATTCATTGTAAATGTCAACAGAGAGGGAACAACGCAAAATATGTGGTCCCAATTCTGCTTTTGCCTTTGTCTACTGAGATGATATATAAATAACTCTCACAAACTATAGTGTTGCTCTAACTGAATGTGTTATTTATTGAGTTATTCATAGAAGTTCTAGTGTGTTCCATCCAGCTATGTCCATTCATCAATACCAAAAGAAATGCAAAATTCAAGTATGAACATTATAAGTGGGCGCTTTGAATCGCTACATGTGGTAGATAAGACTTAATTGCATGAACTGAATCTGATTCCTGGCCCAGTCTAGTTTTGTTGGTTCTTATTGTTGAATGGTCATTCCACCCCCTTTGCTCATGGCATTAATACGGGAAACTATCTTTTAGCTCTGATCAACTGCTCTTTGTAACTTGTGTGTTCAGCTACAGGGAATCTGGTATCTGAGTGGCAAGAGTCTGGAAATATGGGTGTCTGTCATTGCTGGATTCTTTTTTTTTTTTTTTTTTTTACAGACAAAGTCTCACTTTGTCGCCCTCGGTAGAGTGCCATGGCGTCACAGCTCTCAGCAACCTCAAACTCTTAAGCTCAAGCAATTCTTTTGCCTCAGCCTCTCGAGTAGCTGGGACTACAGGCACTTGCCACAACACCCAGCTATTCTTTGTTTTAGCTTGCTCGAGCTGGGTTTGAACCCACCAGTCCTAGTGCATGTGTCTTACATGTCTGTCTGTCTTGGTGATTCTGCTGTCTCCTGACATCTAAGACATTTCTTGCCACAAAATTACTACATTAATTCAGCTATTGGCTGGTAGTCTTAGTCACAATTTTGGGAAATCACTTGTGATGTGTCATTTCCTATACAACTGACCATTTGTTTTTCCATCATGATATTCTGTGTTGTCCATGTAAACCCGAAAGCCTAGACATTGTGTACCACTGTTTATATAAAGTCTATGAAATTTTCAAGAGGCAAAATAAAGTAATGGACTTAGTTATCTGTATTTACTTTTGGTACAAATGTGATAGTGAAGCAATCAGTTTTCTGTCTTTGTCTATAAATTTAAAAAGCCCCTTTTCCCACAAAGGCTTGTTCAACTATACATATTTATAGCCCTTGTATCTGTAGCCAGATATTTATGTTCATTCCTCCCACTTCTGGACCTTTAAAAAATTAGTATAATCTGTTTATGTGCACATCAGGGATATCTTATTTGGACAGATTTACAAGAAATAGGCCAGGTGTGGTGGCTCACACCTATAATCCTAGCACTCTGGGATGCTGAAGCAAGTGGATCCCTTGAGCTCAGGAGTTCAAGACCAGCCTGAGCAAGAGTGAGACACCATCTCAAAAAATAGCTAGATGTTGTGGGCACCTATAGTCCCAGCTACTTGGGAGGCTGAGGCAAGAGAATGGCTTGAGCCCAAGAGTTTGAGGTTGCTCTGAGCAATGACGCCATGGCACTCTAGTGAGGGCAATAGAGTGAAACTCTGTCTCAAAAAAATACACTGTATAAAAAAATTAGAAGAATCAATTTAGTTTATATGTTATGGAAAGCAGAGAGATCTGAATTCTCAGGGGGTTTTACTTTTTTGTTGTTTTTAAATAATCCTTATACAAAAGTGTGGCTGTGGGTTGGAAAGAAAATATAGATTGGTAACTGTAATTTTTTATTTATTCAGATCTCATATTCATGACCTGAAAAATCTGAAATATTCTAAATTCATGCCTTTTAAGCACTAAAGCAGTTTCATAGAAATTCATTGAGAGAGCTAAATCAAGATTTGAAATGTCTAGAACTAAGTGTGAACAACCCTTAGAGTTAATCCCCTATACACTTTGACAAGTATAAGAGAAATCAGCTTCTCTAAAATAGGTAGGAACAAAGTATAAACTTCTCATATTATAGTTAAATTATTTATGTACTAAGATACCCTACCCAGGAGTCAACATGGCTTCAATACTACACAGAGTAACTATCCCCAGTTTTTTTTACCTTAATCAAGAGATTGTAAGATTCCCTCATTAGATAAGTGTTTGTGGTTTTCTGAGCAAAAAGGTTGAAATACATTTACTATTTTGGAGAAGATTAATGAGAACTACATTATAAATGCTCTTAAATTCAAAGGGGGCTATTTGGATTGGCTTATAGAGTATAATTATTTTATAAATTTAGAAGAGAATATAAGAATTTATAGATAACAAAGAAATTTAACTTCCTGATATTTTAAATGCCCTGGCTCTTTTTGTACAGCTTTAAACCTTTGTTGTGGCTATAACTCAGGGAAAGAAAAACTTAGCCATAGGTTAAATTAATAGATGGTGCTAGGTTACAGTAAGTGATATACAGTTTGTAAAAAAAACACTAAGAATATTAATAGTAAGATTTCTTGATTTGCAGAGTGAAAAATGCTTTTGTTCATATAAGACTTGAGGCCACTTGTCATTTATCTCCTGCTTTCTTCACACTCCCTAATTGCACCATTTTCACATAATTACAGTGGTTGATGGCAGTCTTCCACTTGTCGGGTTTGATATCTGTCCCCCGACTCCTTTGGTAAGGATTGTATAGCCATAGGTATGCCCATGTTTCCTTTTATAGTTCATATAGAAATATGATTAGCCACAAAAGTTAACTGCTATCATTAATATCATACACAGCTTCAAATAAATTCAGAGGACAGGGATTGAAATGGATGTGAGAATAATGATGGAAGTGGTGGTCCAATTATTTCTGATGAAGCTGTGCAGAAATCATAAGATCCACTTTATTTCATTAATTTGTCTTTCACCATAGCCAAACTGATGAAGGCCAGAAAGTGATGGATAGCAACTGATTGCCATAAACAGCATGTTCATGTTCCTTCAAAGCAGACTCTGAGTTGTGTGTGTGCACCTATGTTCAGATGGTCTTCCTGTGCTCATCACGTCAAATCACAGCCTATGATTTTTATATGGTCTCTCCTCGTGTATTTACAAGCAACTGCCCTCCCCAGTTAGTACTGATTTATTAAAAGCCTAACAATAATTTACCAGGATGCATCTGAGGGTCTAGATATCATCTGTTTATTTCTACTCTGTTTGGAAGCTCACAAATTAGAATGTGTGAACCACAATTTAAGCCTAAGGCCCAGATAGCAAATGAAGCAGCTCACACTTTGTAAGCCCAACTGACCAACAAAAACGTAGCCCAGAGTAACAGATTTTTCCCTTGACTGTTCACTGGGCAATCACAGTAAAGTGTGCACAATGACCAAAATGCCTTGTGCCTAGGTAGACACTTGAGGAAAAGATGATAGCATCATTAGCTTAGAGAAAAGGCCCTTGCTTAATTAGCTAATGTTGACTGACTGCCATTATCCATAGGAATTGTTCTCAATTATATCTGAAAAGTAAACTACATTCAAATTGTGTTCCTTTTGTTTCTGACGAATTTTTTCTTGGGTTTTTTTTTTTTTTTTACTTCCTCTTGCTGATATTCAGTTGGTTTTATGGTACAAATATCAGCTGGATATCATTCAGTTGATAACAGAATCATGAAGTCCGGGGGCAATAAACTCAGCTTATCTGGAATTTGAGGGGGGATTTAAATGGGAACTAAAAACCATGAGGAAATAGTTCAGGACTGACTTAGCTCAACCACTAAAGATAGGTCACCAGCAGCTGTAACTCAGACAAGAGAACCACACTCCTAAACCAGTGTTTCTTAGAAACACTCAGATAATGGAAATTGCCTTTCCATCATATCTCCATCTACTACTTAAGGGCAAACTGTCCTCCTTGGTAGATTTCAGTCAATTAGCTATGCCAAAACCTGTTTGACAGGCTTTCTGCAAAGTGTGCTTTTAAAGCTTTGCCCTTATTCCATGAGATGATCTGTATATGCTTGATCCCCTTCACATATTAATTTTAGCTATGCTCTAAATCAAGGGTAGGCTGACTTGTTCTGTAAAGGGCCAGATAGTAAATATTTTACGCTTTACAGATCATGTAATTTCTGATGCAACTACTGCCTATACCATTGTTGGCAAAGGCAGCTATACGATATATAAATAAGCATGCATATTTTCTAATGAAATTTATGGATATTGATTTGTTTTTAACAATTTAAAATGTAGAAAAAATTAGCTCATGAAACATAAAAACAAGCAAAAGCTGAATGTGGCCCATGGGCTATAGTTTGTCAAGCCATGCACCAATGGAATCTTTCTGTATTGTTCTTTGACAGAGTGTGACGTGAAAAAATACAGGGAAACAGGAGGAACTTAAGGGGAAAATCTCTAACAACTTGATCCTGTGAAAAGAGGTATTGCCTGCTGAGGAACATTAACCCTGAGGACATTCTCAGGAAAAAAAAAAATAAATAAGAAAATGAACTGGGAGATGGGTTAGATATTCTCATTTTTTCCTTTTTTTTTTTTTTTTCTTATTTCAAATTTCACAATGGAAACTATCGCCTGTTATTTCATAGACTGCCAAGGAAGGCGTTAGAAATGTTATTTTGAAGTTATCCAGCTCCTCTGGTATCCATGTGCTATTATGGATTTATATCTTCCTGATGAGATTTTTACCTCCTATGTTAATAGTAAATTGAATTTTTGTGTCAAAGAAGCAGAGCAACATAAGCTTTTCTGAAAAATCAGAGAAACACAGTGCCAATGTCTTAGGTATTTGTTCAGAGAGCTTCCATGAAGCAAGTATTATGGTAACATTTGTAGAATGCCTGGTATGGTGATTAGCAGACTAGGTACTGTCCAGGCTCCGCACTAAATATACGTTGGCACTAAATGCTCTAAATACACTGTAGCAGTTACAACTGCATAGTGTCTTCTTTCATAACTGAAGAATAGCATGCCTTAAGTACTCTTATGTCTGTCTTGCCCTTAGAGAAATTAAGATAAGTGAGATTAAGCATTTCTTATGTTGTGTAATTAGTAAGGGGTGGTACTGGGTATATAGTAAACTGTCAATAAATATTTATTAAATGTTTATGAGTAATGGATTTAAAGCTAATTTGAAGCTTTCTTGCTTCTACCTGGCACAGAATGTAGACTACCTAGGTGACCATTTTAGTGCTAAAGTAACTCCTTGATGTGCTGCTGAGATCATACCTGATGAATCCATGAAAAGAAATTCATTAGCAGCTAAGGGAAAGTGAACCCCTGACCCACAAGAGATGATGCTGTGAAGGGATTAGCAGGGCCATGCATGAAGTTATGATTAGCTAAATAATTGGTGACACTTAACACAGGGCTTTTGCCAAGGGGGGAAAATAACTCTATTTGTTTTTTATATAATTAGATTGTTCACCTCAAGTGAAAAAGTAAATTGAGCACAAAATGCAAGCAGACCCTAAGTGGCTGCTCCGAGTTGATGTGGGTCTTTAATTACAGAACTCATCAGACATAGGGCCTCAGACCCATGAGCCTGTGCTGATTTTGATGCAGAGATGTTAGAGCCTCTGAGACGATATTACTGGTCAGCTCTGCCACTGCTCTGGCGGCCAGGAAATGTGAATCATTTATACTGGCACTTCATGAGGATGTGTAATCCACTCCCACTTGAGGATGCTTTTAAATAATTCTGCTCTGCCATGGAAACTTTTGTCAGTTAATCGGGGCTGCAGTTCCTTTCCCTACTGCGCCCTCCAGCTTGGCAGCAAACGAAGCTTTGTGGCCAGAGACTTGCTAATGCATCGGCTCAAAGGCACACATTTCATGTTTCCTGCGCCCTTTCATTTCCTGCCTCTCAAGATACTGCCTGTCTGAGGATCTGTCCAGTGTTCCTAATAACTACCCTACTCTTGAGACAGTGACTGTGACACAAATTTCAGTGTGACTAGCCTCTCATTTTCCAAAATATAGTCTTCTAGGGCCTTGCCTGAGTGTTCTGGAAAATCATACATTATCTTTCCTGTGCTATGCAATACTATGACCCAAACTGAGTGGAGTGAGCGATTAGGGGAGATTTTTATAGTCAGGGAATGGAATGAAGGAAGGGAGGAATCTTTTGTCTCTCTTTAAACTATAACGTTAATAATCATTGTATCCATTATTTTTAAGTGAAAAATCTACCTGATAGGAGATTTGGAAAAGGTAGTTTGTTGAAATTGCATTGTCCTAACTAGAAACTAAAGAATAAATACTTTCTGTGGACGTAATAGTCTTCCTATAGTGGTTGCTGAATCTCTACAGCTTATATTTTGCTTTTAAAAACTCAGAATCCCTCTGCTTGCTATTCCCTGTGATATTTGAGTTTATTTTATCTTGTGAATACGTGCTCATATTTTAGTTGGCCCCAACACTTTTTGGAAGTGGGAATGTGTAAACTGTACCTTGAAAAAGGGTAAATCTCTGAGACTAATAGAGTACCTCTAAAAATTTAAATATGCAGGGTGTCCCTAAAGTTTGTGTGCAGTTTTAAGTAGCCAGCTATTTTAAATTGTGCTTGAATTTTATGGACACCCTGTATATGCTAGAAGATCTTCTCTCATCCTGACTTAATAGTATTTCATATGGCCAGCTCTGATTAGCTCTTGAATAATATTTATTTATAATTTATATTATAATTAAATATTATATTTAATTATATTTAACAGCATTATATTAAGCAACTTATATTTAACAGCATTCAGATATACTATAGTTTGGTTTACTTAGTCCTGAGTTTTATTCCAAACACTACCATTTGCAGAGGTAAATTTGGGGGACGTTTGGCAGAGCAAGGCTTATTCATCAGCAAAGGGCCTGGGCCATTGGCTGAAAAGATGCCTTGAAGACATGTTAGACATAACTGTATGGAAAAGGCCAGCCTGCAAGTGCCCCTCTCCCAGAGCGCTGTTAAAGAGGGATGGGACAGGTTTCCTCGGACTAGGACTCTTCAAGAAGTGTCTTTAAGAGAAGGGCTTCTTGTTATGAATAATATTGTTTCTATTTTACTAATACTGCTATATATTTGAGGCGGTAGGGGTGCTTTCTTAGGAGACATTGGTTACTCTGAACATACAGATTTTAAGAGAATAAGAAAGTTTCTTAAAATTGGAATCTTGTTTTTCTCAATTCCATGTCCCTTCACTTTGTCAGCTTTTACTTTAACCTGTTTCAATGTTACAAATTGGGTGAGCATTCTTCTACGTTTCCCTAGGTAAGGTGCAGTTTATTACCATTGCCTCATTGTTCTGGTATGATTATGAATAGCAGCCCCTTTCTCAAAAGTGTTTCATTGGATGACAAATTATAAATGCCTTCCACTTATGAGGTCAAAGGGTGGTGTATGTCTCTTCCCCCCAGGAAGAGATTAAGACAGCACATGTATTTAGGAGCATTGCTTAAGGAAAGGTGTGCTGTTCAGAGGACCTTGGGATAAAAAATGGGAAGCCAGTATAGAGACACATCAGCCCTCAGAGCCCAGGAAAGGTAGTGGGTAGAGACCATCTCCAGGGGGACTGAGAAGCAGGATGGTTGAAGGAATGGCCCTGACCTGCCGAAGATATGCAGGAGGGTCTGACTGAGAAGGTGAGGCCTCCTGAGTGCTCATCTTTCCAGTTTTTCCTTTTGGTGATTGGCTTTCTTACCATAGCAGTGAGACATCACAAAACATTATACACTTTGAGAAGTTGCAGGTGTTTAATAAATGTTATAGACTTGCCTTCATTCTATAGACCTATATACTCAGAAGTCTTCTCAAATTTGTCCTTATCTCTTATTTCTGAGGGTAGACTTCATCCCATTTTTCTTCAGATCCCACTCTTGCTACCACACTGGCACATGCACTCCACTCCTTCCTCCTGAGGGCAAACTCCTCTGCCATAATGACCTAAGAAGGAAGACAGTCCCAAGTCACTGACATCAACATTAATTGGGGACTACCACCAGATGTGGCATGCCCAATCCTAGTGAGTCCTGGTGTCATTCTTCATGGTTTCTCATTTAATTGCAAAGGATGATAAATTGTTCTAAGTGATTTAAGCTGGACGTCTGAGAAATGTTTAAGACCTGAAGGAAACTGGCAGGCATTACCAGTTTAAATACCCTAAAGTCCAGAGAGGTTTGGAAAAGAAAACCAAGGTTTTTTAGTATTGTATGATAATGTTCTAATAAAAGTATACATAAATGTTACAGAAACAGAAGAGGGACTTCTACATGAGTTTGGAAAAATCAAGGAATGCTTCTGAAAATGACTATAGAGGTTTTTCATTACACTTATGATCTTGTATCTAGAATCTTTAATATCTTCAGCAGACAGGGATGGTTTGACCTCCTCTTTCCCAATGAGGAGGCCCTTTATTTCTTTCTCTTGCATGAGTGCTCTAGGTAGGACTTCTATTACCATGTTGAATAGAGCAATGACAGTGAGCACCCTTATCTTGTTCCAGTGCTTTCAGGAGAATAGTTTCAATGTTGCTCCATTGAATGACATTGGCTGTTGGATTGTCATATATGGCTTCTATAATTTTGAGATGTGTTCCTTCTATGAGTGGCTCATACAGGGTTTTCAGCAAGAAAGGATATTAGATTTTATTGAATGTCTTTTCTGCATCTATTGAGATAGTATGTTCTGTGTTTTTATTTCTGTTTATATAGTAAATAACATTTTATTGATTTACCTATGTTGAACTATTCTTGCATCTCTGGGATGAAACTCACTCGATCATGGTAAATCATCTTTTTAATGTGCTGCTGAATTTGGTTTGCTAGTATCCAGTTGAGGATTTTTGTGTCTATGTTCATAAGGGATATTTGCTTAAAAAAGTTTTATTTGTTGTGTTCTTTCCTGGCTTTCATGTCAAGGTGATACTGGCTTCATGGAATGAGTTAGAATCCCTCTTAATGTTAGGGAAAACCTTTTGTAGTGTAGGTATCAGTTCTTTACAGGTCTGATAGCATTTGGCTCTGGATCCTTCTGGTCTAGGGCTATCTTTAAATTGGGAGATATTTTATTTATTGCCTCAATCTTACAATTAGTTACTGGTCTATTCAGGATTTCTATTTCTTTGAGTCAGGCTTGGGAGATTGTTTCTAGAAATTTATCCATTTCCTCCAGGTTTCTAGGTTGTATGCATAGACTTTTTCTAGTATTCATGGATGATATTTGTATTTCTGTGGTATTAGTTTTAATATCTTTTTTTCTCTTCTGATTGAGGTTATCTGAGTCCTTTCTCTATTTCTGGTTAACTTGGCTAACGGCCTGTAGATTCTGTTTATCTTTCCAAAGAACCAACTTTCTGTTTCATTGATCCTTTGTGTTTATTTCCAATTTTAGTTTTGTTCTGAGCTTTATTTATTCTGGCTTTAGGGGTTTGGTTCTCTTTCTAGTTCCTGGAGATATGACATGAGGTTGATAATTGGTAATCTTTCTATCTTTTTGATGTCAGCATTTAAGTCTATAACTTTTCTCCTTACACATTCTTTTCTGTATCCTATTGATTGTGAAAGCTTGTGCCCCCTCTGTCATTCATTCAGTTAAAAAAAACAAAACTTTTCATATTAATTTCATCATTGATCCAAGGATTATTCATCAGCAGGTTGTTTAATTTTCATGATTGTGGATTTAAGTTTCTCTTAGAAGTTATTTCTAGTTCTATTCCACTATGGTCTGAGAAAATACATGCCATTCATTTTTTCTGAATTTTCTGAGACTTGCTTTGGCTTAGGATATAATCAGTCTTAGAAAACGTTCACATGCTGATGAGAAGAATTTACATTCTGTTGTTTTGTGGTAGAATATCCTTTAAATGTCAGATCTATTTATTCTAAAGTACAATTGTTGATTTTCTGCTTTGATCTGTCCAGTTTTGTCAGGAGGGTGTTGAAATCCCTCGCAATTATGTTGCTAATTTTGTCTTTGCTTAGATCTAGTAGAATTTGCTTTATGAATATATGCACATATATTTAAGTCTGTTTTCTTGCTGAATTTTGCCCTTTATCATGATGACCATCTTAGTCTTTTTTATCATTATTGAAATATATAGTTTCTTTGTGTTGGCTTTCATTTTTCTCTTCAATCTCATTCATCTCATTTGCCATCCATACCCTGAACTCGATTTCTAACATTTCAGCAATTTCCTTCTGGGAGGGGTCCATTGCTATAGATCTATTGTGTTCCTCTGGGGAGTGTTGAACTAGCTTATTGTTGTTACCAGGGTTCTTTTGCTGGTTTCTCATCTGAAACCTCTTTTCTCGGTACAAGGCAGCTGGGTTTACAGTGCTCCTATTTTTTGCTAGGAATTCGCCTGTTTAGAGAGCAATCCCTAAATGATGCTTTTGTGCCTTATTCCAGAAAAGGGGAGGGGTACACTGGTTTCTTGTAATGTAGCTGTTCTACAGTGTCCTATTCTCCTGTGGTTGTTGCAGTCCAAGCTGGTGCTGGGGGATCTTCATGCAGGGTGGTGGATTGATTTCCAGGCCACTGTTGGAAACTCATGCAATGGGCAGGGTGAGTCCCTTCCATTGAGGTAGGCAATGTGGGAGATTGCTTTGCCTGGGTCTCCCCATGGCATTGGCAGTGGCTATTTGGAAAGGCTTTGTTGGCAGTGGCTGCAGGTGTCTGGGCTGTGGGCATTTGCTCCACCCATGTCTAGACACAGTGGTGGTACTTGAGTGAGACCATAGATATAGTCCCCCTATAGTCCCCATAGATATAGTTCCCACTTATAGATAGTGGGTCCCCAATGAAGAGTTGGATGACAGATATGGTATCATGTACTGCAGGAGCATGGCTCACTGGCTTGTGCACAGGTCTGTGGCAATGTGGCCTTTGGCTCAGTGCATGGAACTGGAGGGCTTATTCCACTGGTTGGTATGTGAGGCCACTGGGGCTGGGCTGGGCTGCTGGATAGCTAGAATTCTATCTTCACATAGGCCCTACTGTGGGACATTTCAAGTGGCACCAGCACCTGCTCCCTTGAATTCCTTGGTTGGAGTGGTGCCAGCCCACAGGCATGTGAGAGTATCTGTTCTCCTTCCTCCCTCCTCAGACTGGCAAGGGGCAATGTGGGGACAGTAGCAGTGAAGTTGGATCTCTGTGCAGGCTGGGTGCTCCAGACGCAAGAGGTCAGAGGTATGTCAGTAGTAACTCAGGAATCAAGGCTAGAGGGTCCCTGTTAAGCCTGTTCTCGAATGTAACTTTACCATACACATTACATGCAAGCAGTTTCCTGATTAGCATGGATGCCTGCAGTGGTGGAAACCCCCATATTTCAAGTCACAGTGACCACTTGGAGTGTGGGACCCTCAGGTTCTTTCCTTTTATTCCTTTCCCATGTGTAGGCATCTCCTCAAGGTACCGTCTGATCTTGGCTGGTGGATCTCCCTGTCCTTGTCTCACTCACTCTGTCTCCCATTTTGTCTCTGATTCACAATGCTCTCTCCAAAAGGGTCCATCCATAGGTGAGCATCTACTTGCAACTTACAATTCTGTCCTTGAGAGCAGCACAGATGTGCTGCTTCGAGTTGGCCGTCTTAGCCTCTCCCTCAATATACTGCAGTGTCATAATTGCCCTAAGAAAGAGCCAAAGAATGCAGTGGTACTCAGGGAGTGGAACTACCAAATCTGCCTAAGGTTGCTAAGCAGTTTTTCCAAGGAGATGTTATTATGAGGAGATGAGTAGGAGAGGAGGGAAGGCTATTCTAGGCAGAGGATGCACCAGGGCCTGGCAGAGAGTGTGCTCTATCACATGGAGACAATGGTGGCTCCATCATGGAAGATGGTGAAGGTTAAGATAGGGACAGCTCTTGGTCCGAAGATAAGGAGTTTGGCCTTCATTTTGTACATATAACAACTGAAAATTTTCTTCTATATTTTATACATATAACAACTGAAACTTTTCTTCTATATAGTTTATTGAACAGGAGGTGCTCATTAGGATACAAATAAAAAGTGACTTCATTCCATCATTTTCTACAAAATCTATTTCACTGTAGTTTGAGAAAATTTCATAGCACTTTGTTACTTTCAGTTATGAAAATTTGTTAGGAAGTCCAATGTGCTGAGTCAAAATTCCAATTTTGCCTACAACAAACGGCATGTTCTCATCACAGGTAAAACCTCACCTGGTACAGAAGGGGGTACCCCAATACTCCCACCCTACCCTATGGGTGGAACCTGGTCTTTGGGCTTGAACTGGGTTGGTCACCTCTTTAAATTTTTCTCCAATCATGCTTCACTTGCCTCACCCTAGTCCCAGATCAATCCATTTTAATTTTTCTCCCTTCTCTTGCATTTCTCCATGCCCCCATTACTACTCTGGTTGCTTCCCATGGTGAAGAGAGTGCAGGGGTGAAGGAATGACACAGACATGTCTTTTCACTTAGCTAGGTGATACGTTTTCTTGACTGTTAATACCTTTTGACACAGAAGACATCCAAATGCTCTTTCATGACATGCATTAATGGATTCTTTGGGGACCTTGGAACTTGACAGTTCCCTTGTGTGTTATGCATTCTACAGCTGACACCTTTGGACTCCTCCTCCATCCTGAACAATTATATCACCCACATAAGAAAGTAGATTTACCCTGAAGCTAATGATGCTTTAGTTTCAGGGCTCTTTACATGCACAGGCTCCTACCAAGGCCCCAGGAAAGCCCCTAGTACTGTGTTCATGGTCATATGCTTTTATACAATTTGTAAGAGTAAGCTATTACCATAATCACTTAAGGCTGTAGTCTCGTTCCTTTGTAATTTTTTCCTTTGAAATATGTCTCCTTAAGCCTGGTGACTTGGAGCACTCGTAGGAGTTTTGGGAGCTAGCTAAGGAAACAGTAACTTGGAATTCACTTAGGATTTGATGGGATATATTTTCTGTGACTCATAAGTCACAAGATTTTGCTAGCCACCCGAGTGTGAAATGGCTTTCAGAAATATTCCTATCACTCACTGTGATAGAATGGTTCAGGATTGACATTTTATTGACATGACATGTCCTATGTCATTTGGCCTCAGAAACACATGGGTAATGGAGAAGAAATAAAATTTGAAACATGAGGCTCAAAGCTAGTCTGTGAAAGATTCTTCCAAATATTATAGATAAGACATGAAAGAAACTGGTCTCAGAGTTTCTCAAATTTGACAACAATCTTACAAATTTACTTGACATTTACTTGAAACATTTCACATTGTATATCAAAGCAGTACCCTGAACCCCATAAATGCATCAATGTACCAGGGGGAAAAAAAATTTGAAGCAGAAAGAAACCTCCTAAACTATCAAATTTAAAACAAATTTGACCATACCCAAGGAAAGACTAACTGAACTTTTAGTTCTTTCAATTATCATTGTCATATGAAGCTGGTTTCAAAAATATTCAACCGTAAGTTTTAGGGGAAAAATTATAGGGGAGTGTCAGCCAACTCATTAATAAAAGAATTTTCTGGATATTTGGTATTTGTGGCATTGGTGAACTTTAAAAAATTTGAACAATATTTACTTTTATGTAAAAGTATTACAGAATTTTGTACACATAAAAGAAATTTCCCCTCAAATATATACTTCAGTCACCACAAAACCTAAATTTGTCTTTTCTGATAGGCTCGTCTTTTCAGGTGAGCATTCCCATGAATAGTAGATTGCAAGCTTAGTGACTTTCCAATATGTCATTTGGGCCACAGGAAGTGTTTACATCCTTGCCTTACCTAACTCTAAGAATCTGACTTGCTTCCAAGTCCACCTTGCTTTCCTCAGGTAGCAGATAGGCCAATGAGGGTCTGTGCTATTTTCGCAAATCTCCAGCCAGGGGTAGAAAGACACCAGCCCCCTCTGGGAAGGACTCCCCTACACAGCTCCACTCCCAACACATGGTTGCTTTTGAGGATCTTTGCACTTACCCTGAGGTAGAGTCAGGGGATGGGATATGCTTTAGATTCACCTTTATAGGTCAATAACTAAATCTCTTCATATACATCTGTACTAATTATTCTCTTCAATGATTCTCCAGCTCTTTGTACATCAATGTACATGTTGAACAACTGTCTCATAACTGGCTTCATTTTCTCTTGGAAAGTCTTATAAAGTATCTAAGATCTCTTGTTAGAGAACGGACATAATTGTTACCACTTCTCAGCTGTAATTTCAAGAAACACATTCAAGTGTAACTAATTCTGTCCAATATGTAGTCCATTGTTTGACTTTGCCATTTGGCCAACAATTAGGCCAGTGATTAAACAAAGGATTTTGAGGCAGATGAGTTGACCTGAGCAAAGGCATTAAGGACCTAAAGTGGGCTGGCTCTTGGTTCCTTGAGATGTTAAGGCAGCTCCAATAGAGGGTATATGAGATGAGGTGTGGAGATATTAAAAAGTGGCCATATTGTGACTTTTTTAGGATATGCAATTGTTTACCAAAAGGGTCAATAATTCCTGGGCAACTCTTTAGCTATCAGTCATTTTCAACATCTGTCTTTAATTGATTTTTTTCCCCCTTACATCCTACTGTCTAATTTTGTACCTCCACAAAAATTTCAGAAATCTGCTTTTATCTCCTTGGGTAACTGATAGCAAGAGCAGATTTCATTGTCCTCCAAATCACTTTCTCTATCCCAAACTTTGCTTCCTACCCAACCCTCTTTTATGTGTGAAAGAATTTGATGGCAGAAGTATTACAAGACTTTTTATGGTCTTCTAGGAAAATACTAAGGACCTAGAATGAAGAAATTGGAATTGTAATGATTTTTTTTTTTTCCCCCTATACTAGGCTAGAAATGTTGTTCTCTGTGCTACCATCTGTACTCCTTTGGATAAAGTTCAGAACAATACCAATATACTTTTAAGGCTGAAAAATGTTGGGAAAAATGTGAGTGCTTGTGCTTGGCACATCCCCTTTTCAAAATACTTTACTGGACCTCATCTCTTTGGACCTTTCAATAATCACAATAAATGTGATTCCAACTACGTGTGAGGAAAGGAATACCCAGGTAGGGTGAGTTGTCTTCCCTTGTCAGTGATATAGCGAGGACTATGATTCTAACTTCTCAATTTCCATTACTATGTAGTTTTCTTTCTCTGGACTTCCACTTAAGGCTGGACAAGGAAACAGAAGAGATTAGATGGGATGAATAGAAACAGAAAGTGAAGGGTCTTTGCCTTAGACCAACCCGAGGTGCTATCTACCTTGCCTCATACCACAGAAAGATCACTAGTAGCTTGGGATCAGTTTTGGCTCAAAGGAAGTTGCTTGGGGAAGTGACAGGATCTGTAAATCCCCAGAAAGGCCTCCCTAAATGGTACAACAGACATGTTTCTCTAAACAGGCCAGAGATGTTTAGGGATAATTTTGCAGGAATTTGTGGGAAACCTTCAGAAGGTTTGGTGTCCTGGGGTGTGTGTACATTAATGTGACATTTGCAGATTTTTTTGTGTGTCTTTAATTTTTGTTTGGTAAATACTCAATATAGTTATTGTGTAAGATGTATTTCTCTCAGTCATTAGGGTAAGATAAAATGTCCACTAGGTATATTGAAAATGACGCTAGTATAAGACTTTTGCCTTCATGTCTTTTCCTACCTGTAGAGTGGAGTGAAGTGAAGCCGTAGCAGACAGGTATAGCGTGCTATGACATGGCAATTACAGTGACACCAACATTTTGGGGTATCATACAACATAAATGGAGGGTTCTTTTTTTTTTTTTTAATATATTTTACTTTCACAGACTAGCTTTGAGCCTTACTTTTCAGATGTTTCTCACATTTAGTTAAGCCTTCATGGTCTATGAGACTTAGCATCTCTCTCAGAATATGTGAATATTAATTCTTCTATATTTCTATTTTATAGTTATTAGAATGCATAGAATCTGAGGAAATCTAATAAATTGTTTTACTTACAAATGTCTGAAATCAAAAGTCTATAGTTACGTTTTAGCTATTATGCAAAGAAGAAATTCTGTGCTGACTGGGAATAAAAATGATCATAGTGCATTTTCAATATTTATGTTACTTTTTTCATGAAAAATGAGTATCACCAATTTTGCATCATTTTAATAATTTGGTTGGCATACACTGCAGTGTCTTGGCTGAAATACAACAACAGATGGCTATAAATTTTTGGTTTGTGCAGTGACAGCAAGGTGCACAAATATGAGCGTATAGATATTTAAGAACAGGAAGAATAGAGCATTTTAGAGCCCTCATCCAAATGGAAGATAACTAATGGAAATGGAATTCTAAAACTAAGGGGCTTTAATCTCTTGACTATGCTGTAAGATAAAATTTGTTCATGACAGGTTTGATTTAATATAGTAAGTATTTTTGAACACCTATCAGAAAATGTTTTTGTTGAAAAACTCAGTCCAATACGACTGGTGTGGGATGCATGCAGTAAGTGGAAAAATTGATGGATAAAGCTCTGCATAGACTGGAGCCTCACAGTATGAGACTAGGAACATCTAAAGGTTTTATTCTAAAGGCAAAAATGGGGAAATCTGGGAGGGGAGAGGCTGGAGCTAGACATTAGGTGTGTTTATACGCTATTGGTGTGATAGTACTATAGTTGATCTCTAGGAAGAGAACTCAGAAAGGAAGAGCAAAGAGAGGGAAGGAGGGAGGGGAGTGGGGCTTTGGTGTGTGCCACACCTTTTGGACTCAAGACACGATTGTAAGAGGGACTTTACCTAAAAAATGCAATCAGTGTAACCTGGTTTATTGTACCCCCAATGAATCCCCAACAATAAACAAAAAGAAATGAAAAAAAACCCAAAAAAACAGAAGGGCAGAAACATAGTGAATTGAAAGGATTAGATGGGAGACACAAGGAATATTGAGGGGACAACCTTCAGAATGTCACAGCTAAGAATGTGTTCCACTTCCATCCAGGTTAATGCTGTAAAGTCTCCATTTTTTTTAATGGCTGAAGTATTCTTAGTAAAGCATCACAAGAATGGAGAAGCATGAATCCTATGTATTCAATTTTGATATAAGGACAATTAATGACAATGACATGGTGTGGGATGGGGAAAGTGTAGAGCAGGGAGAAGGACGGTGGGAGTGGGAGAAAGGAAGAGCAGAGAGAGGGAAGGAGGGGGTGTGTGTGTCTCCATGTGTGACACATATTGTACCCTCAATGAATTCCCAACAAGAAAAAAAAAAGTCACAGCTAATGTGTGGCAAATGGATGTCAAAGATAACCCAAAGATTTCAAGTACATGTAACCAGGAACATACTGATCACATTACAAAAGTAAGCATTTGGGGAATATGAGTCATGAGGGATACTCATGCGAAGTTTTGTAATAGATGGGTAAAGCATTATGCCTTCAACTTGGTGAAGATGAGGCATTAGGACATGTATTTCAGAGTCATTTGGAGACATTGGTGATGTGTTGAAAAAGCATCAGACTTTCAATGTTGTAGTTTATAAGTTCTGTCATTTTCTAGCTTTGGGACCCTGGGCAGACTAATGCACCTGAATGTCAGTTTCCTTTTCTCTAAAATAAAGATCAATAGGTCATTGGGAGTGCTGAAGTCGAGAGTATGTACACTTTGTAAGTGTCTAGACAAATACAAAGTATAATTACATGGAGAGAACTGATTGTGAATTTGTGAGAGGAGAGTGAGAGATCACCAAGAGTGCTCGGGATAGGAGAGCCCATTTGGCAATGCCCACATACAGGGTCCCTGTGAAGGAGCACTTGGCAGAAGAGGGACTGGTCACAGGTGGGACCACCTTAGTCCCTCCAGTAAAGAATTTCAAGCAGTCAACTGTGCCAAACAGTATCAAAGAAGGCTAGGAGGGTCGTGTTGAAAGTAACCATCAAATTGGATAATTTGTTGATCATTAATGCTTAGAAAAGCAGTTTCAACAAAGATGTGACAGTAGAAATCAGAGGGATAAGTGAATTGGGGGGCAGGGAGGACTGTCTGGTACTATGCCTTTGCCAGTCTGCACAAATGTAGATCCTCAAAGCAGCTGTCAAGACCACGAGGTTCCTCTTGTTTTTTGTCTTGATACCCTCAGTCCCAATGTTCCATTTACTTGTCCGTATAAGTAACCATGCTAGTGAATTTATAGGACATGAAGAGCCAAGGGTAGAGTGCACTGCAATTGCCATCATTTCAGCCTTCGCTGAACTGCTTGTTTTCCACATGGCAATAGTTCATATTCTGGAGAGTAGTTACAAATTGCCTGAGTCCTGATAGCCTCCATTCTTATTGTTCATGCTCTCTAGCCGTCTATGTGGTAGTATCTGGTGTGGAGGTGTGGTTACGCACAACTCTTCTGGGCTACTTTGTGTTTCTGATTTCTCTCATAGAATGGTTTTCTTCCATTAAACCACAGTCCTTGGTGAACCACCTGAAGCAAGAAGTCACCTTCCTCTTTTCCAGCCATATTGTACTTTAATGAGGGAACACTCTAGTTTTCAAAATTTTCATAAATGAAGACCTTTTAAAACTTCTAATGCTAAGTTTATAGTGTGATTTCTTTAATACTGGTCATGAATAAAGTTTAAGCAGTCTGTGTCCTGCTCTTAATGTTATGTGAAGTGTTTGGGATTTTGTGATTTGAGAACCATGAGAAACCAAGATTTGCCTTCAGGTGAGCAGACATTGAATTTCTGTTGAATTTGTCTTTTTATAACATAGATAAATCCAAAAGGAAACATTATCTGGTAATGGTAAAATATGCTGTGCTAGAATCTTGATCATATGTCAACATCCTAATGTTTGAGATTCTAGGGAGGAGGGGAAAGAAATAAACTAATCTAATAGGTAATATGAAAACTGTTAGGATGACAGCCATACCTACAGCTGGGACTTAAACATTACAAAAATGATGCATGTAACCTAACATATTTGTACCCCTTAATGTTTTGAAATTAAATTCTATATATGTTGGTAATTATTGGGACAACTTTTAAAATGTCTATTGGGCAGCACAAGTCATATGCAGGTGAACCGGCTGATCTGTATAATATGCATTATCACTTTATTAGTTTCCAGGATGTTGAAATGCTAAAGGGATGAGACAGACTGCACAAAAGTCACCTGGGACAGTATGTCGCTGTTTATCAAGTTTTTACCTTTATAGTTGAATTTGTAGCACAGATAAAAATGAAAGTATTTTATAAGAAATCTAAGATTAAAAGAGGTGACCTAAGGGTTTAAATTCTACTCCCATCAAGGACCAACTATGTGCATGACCTTGGGTAAATCACTCCACTTCCTCTGGCCTCACTCAGTTATCTCAACCGTAAAATGAAGTTTTGACTAGATTATCTCCAAGGGTCCTTCTGTGATTCTCTATATGTTTTCTTTCCAAAAGATGAAAGATTGAAAGACTGTCTTAACACTAAGCAAAAGAACACACAATTTTATGCATGCCTGTCTCTCTGAAAGAGTTCACATTGTGATATTCAGGCCCTGTCACCCTGACACGCCTGTGTTTGAGCTGGCTCCAGGTGTTTTTTGTCAGCTCTGGGCTTTTCTTCACAGAGAGTGCCTATAGGCTGCAACACTCCCATCTCTCAACTGTGTGAACACCCCCTGCATTAGTAATCAGTTTTTTAGCACTGGCACTCATTAACTGAATTAAGTTACCTTGAATGGCTATGAACCATTATGTTTCCCTATATATCCACAATCTCTCTGCTGGCTCTGTTCAGATTGCTGCAATTCTGAGTACCTGCTAAGTTCCATGATGTCAGTCCTTTAGTATTCTTCCATATATACAAAGAATAGTGATACAAGCAGAGGAAAAAAATAAAGATGATTTATACAGATATATAGGTTTCTTTAAATATAGAATATTATGGGGATACAAATATTTGACTATGTGAATTACTTTTGTACAGTTTGAGTCAAAGTTTTAAGTGTGCCCATCACCCAGATATTGCACATTGTACCTGTTAATGTGATTCCACCCATCCACTCTCCTCACCTACCTGCTTGATTTCTGTTGAGTTTTACTTCCATCTGTGCACATGAATGTTGATCAATTCGTTCCAATTCAATACATGTGGTGAATACATGTGGTGCTTGCTTTTCCCATTCTTGTAGATACTTCAGTTAAGAGAATGGTCTCTAGTTCCATCCAGGTTGTTACAAAAGGTATTCTTTTTTTTTTTTTTTTTTTCCCTTATAGCTGAGTAGTACTCAGTACTACAGAGTACCACATTTTATTAATCTACTCATGAACTGATGGGCACTTGAATTGAGTTCACATCTTTGTAATTCGAGTGCAAGTGTCTTTTTGATAAAATGGCTTTCTTTCCTTTGGATGGATGCCCAATAGTGGGATGACTGGATAAATTGTAGGTCAACTTTGAGCTGAGGAATTTTCATACTATTGTCCATAGAAGTTGTACTCATTTGCAGTCTTACCAAAACTACATGAATCTTCCTTTCTCTGTGCCTCCACCATTGTGTTGGGACTTTTTGATAAAAGTTATTTTCACCAGAGTTTGGTGGTATCTCATTGTGGTTTTGATTTGTATTTCACTAATTAGAGACATTGAACAGTTTTTCAAAGTTTATTGGCCATTAGTCTATTTTCTTTTGAAAAGCATCTGCTCAGGTATTTTGCCTATTTTTTAATGGGGTTGTTTGAGGTTTTGTTTTGTTTTGTTTTTCTCTTGCATATGTGCTTGAGTTCTTTGCAGATTCTGGTTTGTAGACCTTTATTAGATGTGTACCATGTAAATATTTCCTTCCATTCTGTAGGTTGTCTATAACTGTATTGTGTCCTTGCCTGTGCAGAAGCTTTTTGATGCCATCTCATCACTGACAAAGCAGACAACAGTATACACTAGGGAAAAGAATCCCTGTTCAATAAATGGTGTTAGGAAAATTAGATAGCCACATATAGAAGATTGAAACAGGACTCACCAGTCATAAAAATTAATTCAAGATGGATAACAGACTTAATCCTAAGCAGGAAACTATACGAATCCTAGAAGAAAATGCTGGAAAATCTCTTTTAGATATCAACCCAGGCAAAGAATTTTTGAAGAGCTCACAGCAACAACAAAACTTAAGAAATGAGATTTGATTAAATTAAGTGGGCTTTTATTATGAGAATGAGCTCACATAATTATGAAGACCAAGAAGTCTTATGCTGGCTGGTGATGTAATTCTGGGAAAGGCCCCAAGACCTAGAAGCTCTGATGTCAGAGGGCAGGGGAAATGGAGGCCTGAGCTCAAAAAAGGGAAGAGAATCCCTCATTTTTGCTCTGTGTGAGTGAGCCCTGAATGAACTGGATCAAGCCTGCCTTTGTTGGTGAGGATGGATTTTCTTTTTTCTGTTTTTTTTTTCAGTTTTTGGCTGGGGCTGGGTTTGAACCCACCACCTCTGGCATATGGGCGCCCTACTCCTTTGAGCCATGGGCGCCCCCCAAGGGCGGATTTTCTTTACTCAGTCTATTCAAATGATAATATCTTCTTGAAATACCCATGTAGGCACACCCAGACATATGTCTTAGCAGCTATCTGGATTCCTTAACCCAGTCAAGCTGACACATAAACTACCACAAGCATATTAATTCTTATTCAAAGTGGCTCCACTCTTTGCTATCTCATTTATAGGTTCATAGGCCCTTTCCTCCCTCAGCCTTCCAGGCTCCCTCATCCTCCATTCACACCCTTCAGGAAACCAATAATACACACATCTCTTTTCAAGGTATAACTGGAGTCCTTCCTCCTGTGTCTGATTTTTGTCACAGAGGCATGACAAAGCCCTGATTATTCAGCATACTCTCTTCTGCTGTTAGTGACCCACCCTACTCTCTTATAGCCTCTTGGGCTCTGTTACAGTGGAGAGATGTTAAAGGATCAGGTCAGGTGAGGGATTTCTATTTCCCTTTTCCAGGCACCCTGGAACCCCATGTTTTAGTTATACTCTTTAGCATTTACGATTAATTTTATGGCAACTTGACTTGGATACAGGGCACTTGGATTAAATGTTATTTCTGGATGTGTTTGTTGAGGGTGTTTCCAGATGATGGTAGCATTTGAATCAGCAGACTGAGTAAATCAGACTTCCCTTGCCAATGTAAGTGAGCATCATTTAATCTGTTGACAGTTTGAAAAGAGCAAAAGGAAGAAGGGGGTGAGGTCTGCCCCATCTGGGTGATCTAGGACATCAGTCTTCTGCCCCCAGTTGTGACTTTTAACAGCACTCTGATTCTCAGAACTGCCTTTCTGAGGTCTCCAACTTACAGACAGCAGATTGTGGACTTATCAGCTTCCATAATCACCGGGGTCAACTTCTTATACAATAATTATTCTCGGCTCCCCTATCTTATTCGTTTTGTTTCTTTGGTGAACCTTAATTGATACAGCGTTCTTATTCCTATTTAATAACCTATATTCACCTCTTTGCTAAGTTCCTAGCCTAGACTTTGAAATGTTGATACAGTAGCATCGGACTTTTTGCATCTATTTTAATGACTACTTTAGGCTTGGTCATGAAGTCATAGGCTCCAGTCTTACCTCTGGAGCCCTAGGAGGTAAGAAACAGCAGAGGAATATTTCCTTTTCTGTTCTTCAAAATAACTTATTTCTGATTCTCTCTCTCTCTCTCTTTTTTTTTCTTTGAGTCTTCCTTATTTTGCTTTTAGCTTTGCAGAGCTGAGGTGACTGAGCTAGTGTCCCCATAAAGTACTTTACCTCTGTCTGGTAAACCAGCTTTTTTTTTTTTTTACAACTTATTCCACATTTATTTTTGTCTTCATAAACTCTAGTCTGTCTTAAACCTTAGTTCTTTTCAGCTATGACTCAGCTATTAAAAGAATCACTTGATACCTTGGCCAGAACTCTGGATGGAACTCAATGTCACACTGTCTCTACAGTCCTCACGGTAGTGGTGGTCACTAATTAACAAGGTTTCAGTGCCATTTATTAGCTAAAGCTCGTGGTTCATTGACTGTATGTGTGTGTGTATCTGCATTGGGAGGCAGTAAGAGGAATGCTAGGACTTCAGTATTCTATGCTTGTGAATAAGTGTGTTTCTGAAAGGGACACAAAGCTTTCATGAGATTCTCAAAGGATCTATTTCCCCTCCCTCTCCAAGTTATGATCCACAGCTTTAGATAAATGTAAATCTGAGAATAAAGTTCTGGGTGATGAGATTAATAGTGGTATTTTCCCTTATGAAACATTTCCCTACATCATAAACCATAGAGCATATGTTTCTAGTTTTGCTAAAAATGGTAATTTATGCCTACCATCCAGTGATACCATAACCTGCCATAATGGGAATTGACATCTACAGTCATCAATTCTTGGCACCAATGAGGCCCTTCCTGGGCATCTGGGTTCATCTCTGGCTTTTTCTATTCCCTATTGGCCAGATCTGTTTTGAGGCAATGACAAACTAAGAAAGTCAGTTCTTTGTAGGCCTGTGATAGTTTCCTTAGAAACCTCTAAGCAGGGTCCTCAAACTGCGGCCTGTGGGCCACATGAGGTGGTGTTCCCATTTTGTTTTTTTACTTCAAAATAAGATATGTGCAGTGTGCATAGGAATTTTTTCATAGTTTTTTTTTAAACTATAGTCTGGCTCTCCAACGGTCTGAGGGACAGTGAATTGATCCCCTGTTTAAAAAGTTAGAGGATGCCTACTCTAAAGGGTACTACATGGAAGATACAAGTTCAGTGGAAGTTTACCTTCAAAGGCAACTCATGGTCAAATCTTTCCTATGTCTAAATTAAATTCTCAGACAAAGAAAAAAGATGGTAATTCCTTTTTTATATTTAAAACAAATGCTAATTTCTTAGGCTGTCTCTTTTCTGTCTGTATTTCCTTCTGTTTCAGGTAATACCTCTTTATTTAAAAAAGAAATATAATTTATGCTGATGTTCAGACACCAATAATAAATGAAGAGTAAATATTTCTCAATGTATGCTTAAAGAATAAGGTTTCTAATACCTCTTAAAAATGTTTAAGGTCTCTTAAGCTTCAGGGAGAGGAAAGGACTGTGTACAGTTGATGGAGGTAGCCCATGGGGGCAATCTCATGCCATTTGTATCCCTCAAATAGATGAGTCTTGGCTCTCAGAAAGATGACTGGCCAATTCTGTAGGGAAAAAGTCTTTAAATGCATGAGTTTAACCTCTATAGAGGATTTAGGAATCTAAAAACAGGCTGAATCTCTGCTAGGCTCTATAAAACATTTTCCTTGGGGCCCATGGAGCATTAGAATTTTATTAAGTCTGATCAGTAATACTGCAAAAATGGGAAGTTCTAACCTGGCCAGATCTGACATGGAGTTATCTTAAGACCTATTATAAGGTGCCCACAATTACACTGTTCCTGTAACACAGACTAAACCTAGATACCTTAATTTGGGGGGTGCGGGGGGGTACTTCAATCTTTCTCTTTTGATTTCCTCTAAGCCTGAGCCAGATTTGGATATATTTAGAACTGTAAAGAAATGAGGTTCATTAAACTCAGTATAAAGAACTACCACAGAAAGAACCACCTCAAGGTAGATGTTGTGGATAATTGTCAGAGTTTATACTGGGTTTGGGAGACATTTTAATCTTACCAGCCGGAGTAGAAAGACTGAGCCAGAGTACAGACACCAAAAGGGTCAACTTTTTGTAGCAAAGCTAACCTCTGCCTACAGTGCTACTCTAGATCCTAATTTAACATCTTTCATAAATTTTTATAATATCAAATTGAAATTTGTCTGCCTACCACCCCTTTAATCCTCCTTATAGGAAGACAATAAAATCCATAAAATCCAGACAGCAGATTGTGGACTTCTCATCTTCCATAATCACCTGGGTAAGGTGATTATGCACAAAAGCAGGAATATTTTATCTACAACCAAGGAGAAAATACATTAATAAAAACAGACCCAGGAATAACAGGGATCATGGAATTATACAAAAACCTGAAAGTATCATTAAAATGTTCAAAAAAATTGAAAGAAAACAGTCTATACTGGTAAAAGAAATAGAAGATATTAAAAAACCAAGCAGACATATAAAGATGAAAGACAAAGTGACAAATTCACTGACTTTGTATAACAGATACTAGAGAAGAAAGGATCAATGACCTTAGAGAAAGCAGTACAAATTAAAGTACCCATGCGCACACAGTCTGTGACCTGTGGGACAAATTAAAGTACCCATGCGCACACAGTCTGTGACCTGTGGGACAATGCCAAGAAATCTAACATGTATACATTTGATGTTTCAGAAGGAAGTGGCAGAAAAACATTTAAAGAAATGAGCATAATTTAATTTATTAAAACTATTATATGTATCAACCTAGAGCTCTGTGCAATTAAAAGAATCTAAGCAAGATAAACACACACCCATACTGGGACACATTACATTCAAATAGCTGAAATCCAGTGATACAGAGAAAATATTAAAAGTAGCCTGGAAAAAAAAAAAATGAAAAAAAAGCAGCCTGGTATGGGCACTTCTTATATAGGGAAACAAAGATATGAATTATTGCTAAATTCTCATTAGCGATAGTGCAACCAGAAGACAATGTAATGACATCTTTAAAGGTCTAAAAGAAAAAAATGTCAAATTAGAATTCCATGTTCAGTAAAGGAAGGCAAAAAAAAAAAAAATCATAGACAAGCAAATTTAAGAATTTATTAACAGACCTACACTATAAGAAACATTAAGAAATTCCTTTTCACAAACAAAAATTAGTGCCAGATAGAAACATGGATCTACCAAGGAAACGAAATGAAGAGCACTAATGTGGTAAATATGTGGATTATTATAAAAAAGATCCTTCCAATTCTTTATTTAAAATATACTATTTAAATCAAATTAAATATTTTCTTTTATTAGTGTCTTCTGCAATTTCTTAAGGTGTCATAATTCTCTTTGAAAAGATCTTTCACCTCATTTGTTAGGTATATTCCTAAGTATTTAATTTTCTTTGAAGCTACGGTGAAGTGAATTGTGTCCTTGATTTGCTTCTCAACTTGGTTGTTATTGGCGTATACAAAGGCTATTGATTTGTAGACATTGATTTTATACCGTGAGACATTACTGTATTTTACTGATGACTTCCGGGAATTTTGTGCTTGAGTCTTTGGGGGTTTCCAAGTATAACATTTGATCAGCAAAGAGGGAGTTTGACCTCCTCTGCCTCCGTTTGGATGCCCTTTATATCCTTCTCTTGCCTGCTGGCAGTGGTTAGAACTTCCAGAACTATGTTGAATAATAGTGGCGATAGTGGACATCCTTATCTGGTTCCAGTTCTAAGTGGAAAAGCTTTCAGTTTTACATCATTCGTATGTTAGTTGCAGGTTTGTCATACATGGCTTCCGTCAGCTTAAGAAATGTGCCACCTGGGCCTATTAAGTGTTCTTGTCAGAAAAGGATGATGAATTTTATCAAATGCTTTTTCTGCTCTGGGCTGGGAACAATCAACATTGTCAAAATGCCTATTCTACCCAAAGCAATCTACAGATTCAATGCAATCTCCATTAAAATAGCAACATCATATTTTGAAGAACTGGAAAAAATAGTATTTTGTTTTGTGTGGAACCATAAAAAACCCCATATACCTAAAGCTATTCTTAGTAATAAAAACAAAAAGGCACAACCCTAGCAGACTACAGTCTATATTACAAGTCCACAGTAATCAAAACATCATAGTTTTGGCACAAAAATAGACATAGAAATATGGAACAGAATAGAAAACCAAGAGATGAAACTGGCCTCTACTTGCCATTTGATCTTTGATAAACCAAACAAAAGCAGTGGGGAAAAGAATCTCTATTCAACAAACTGTGCTGGGAGAACTGGATAACCACATGTAAAAGTCTGAAACTTGACCCATACCTTTCACCCCTTACAAAAATTGACTCAAGAAGGAGAAAAGACTTAAATTCTTAGAAAGTATGGGGAAAACTCTTGATGTTGAATTGGGGAAAGATTTTATGACAAAGACTCCAGCAGCCATTGCAACAACAATAAAAATTAACACATGGGACTTAAGCAAAAAGCTTCTACACATCTAAGGACACAACGAGTAAAGCAAAAAGACAATGTTCAGAATGGGAAAAGATATTTGCAGGGTATAAATTTGACAAAGGGTTAAAAGAATTTACTGAGAACTCAAATTAACAGAAAGAGTAAATAATCCCATCTACCTCTGGGCAAGAGATATGAACAGACCTTCTCTGATGAAGACCAGATGAATGGCTAACAAACATTTGAAAAAATCTCATCCCTGATCATCATAAAAATGCAAATCAAAACCACCCTGAGATACCCACATCACTAAATCTCAAAGCTGCAGATGCTGGCATGGATGTGGAGAAAAGGAAATACTTTTGCACTGCTGGTGGGACTGCAAAATAATAAAACCCTTTTGGAAGAAAGTATGGAGAATCCTCAAAGAACTCAAATTAAACATCCCATTTGATCCTACAATCTCATTACTAGGCATCTACCCAGAAGAAGAACAATCTATTTATAAGGACATTTGCACATTTGTTTGCAGCTCCATTTATGATCGCCAAAACACGGGAGCAACCTAATGTTCACCAACCCAGGAATGGATTAACAAGCTATGGTATATGTATATCATGGAACACTATTCAGCCATTAAAAATATAGAGACTTCACATCCTTTGTATTAACCAGGATAGAGATGTAACACATTCTTTTTAGTAAAGCATCCTAAGAATAGAGAAGGAAGAATCCAATATACTTAATTCTAATATGAAGGCAGTAGGTGAGCTAACACAAGGGGTGGGGTAGGCAAATGAGGGATTAAGGAGGAGGAAGCAAGATGGGGAGTCATGGTATATGATACACCTCTTGGGGGCAGGACACAATTACAAGAGGGACTTTACCTAACAACTGCAATCATTGTAACCCGATTCTTTGTGCCTTCAATGAATCCCAAATAATAAAATATATATAATTTTAAGAACATATTATGGGGTATATGCCCCGTGTATAAATAAAGTATATAATATATAGCATCAATGGTATTGTGGTGGGATGGGGTTATGGAGTATGCTGTTTTAAGATTCTTATGTCAATTATATATGAGGTGAAGTATTAATGAAGGCAGATTCAAAGTGAATCTTAAAAATCCTAGCAAAAAAAATACTGACATACTTAAACTTAGCAATTTTTCCTCATTCTCAAGCTGTAAAGTTGGTGTATCCACAAAAATAAAAACACAATTGTATAGCTAATATACTTATAAAGTAGATAAAATAAAGCATAAAATGTACTCAAGAGACCAGTTCCTTCTCTCCCAAAATAAACACAAAGAAGAGATAAGAAAGAGCTGAAGGCCTTTTGTTGTGAATTTGGAACTCTGCTGAGAGAGAGAATTCATTTGCTGTGTGGATATTTAGAAAAAGTATTAAAAGGAATAGGAAGGGGAGAAGGATTTCCTCATGTAATGAGGGTCCATATGGGGATATAGGACATAAGTTTGTAGGGACATTGGTCCACACAGCTGTGCATTTTTTTTCCAGCAATGTCTACCCATTTGGATGAAGGGCAGAAAAGTCAGGTGATTAGGTTGGTATAAGGTTGGAATACATGAGGAAATTATTTCACTATGGGGCTCATAGTTTGGGAGGAAAAAAGTCCAAGAGACTAGAGTTCTTAATAAAGTCAAAAAATACGTATAATAGGAGTTGTAAAATGAGAAGTGAAGGCACGTGGATTTAGAGGAGAAAACTAGAATTAAAGAATTCAGAGGTGGGATGATTACGGATGATATAAAGATGTTAGATGTAAGGGTCGATTGGTAGGGTGAGGCTGGCATGTTTGAACTGCCCGTGAGGATGTGGATGATGGTGGGATTTGAGGTGGGAAGGAAGACTCTTAGGCAATAGCCTGTGATCAATGGTAAATATTTTCAGGGTATAAAAGTCCCCCTTTTTTTTTTTTTTTTTTTCATTAAGTCGTATACACATAGTTCATGAATGCATTTATACATATGAAGGGTACAATGTGATTTTTTAATACAATATGACATGCTTACATCAAACCAATCAACATAGCTTTTGCCTCATTTACTTGATTATTATGTTAAGACATTTATGTTCTAGACATGACAGATTTGACTTGTACCCTTGCAATATGCTCCATAGGTGTGGTCCTGCCTGTTACCCTCCCTCTATCAAACCTCCCCCCTCCCCTCCCTTTCCACTCCATTTCTCTCCTTCATCCTGGGCTATAGTTGTGTTCTACCTTTCATAAGAAAGTGTGAGTAAATATAAGTTGGTTTCATAGAAGTACTGAGTACATTGGATACTTTTTCCTCCATTCTTGAGATACTTTACTCAGGAGTATATGTTCTAGGTCCCTCCATGTGAACATAAAAGAGGTAAAGTCTTCATCTTTTTTAAGGCTGCATAGTATTCCATGGTATACATATACCATAGACCTGCCATTGGATCATGCAATTCCTCTGCTAGCAGTATATCCAAATGACCAAAAATCACTTTTCAAAAAAGATATTGGCACTGGATTATTCATTGCAGCTCAGTTCATAATAACCAAGTCATGGAGGAAGCCCAGTGCCCATTGACCCATGAGTGGATTAATAAAAGTCCTTTTTTTTATACCTAATGAGGTTCACAATTTTGACCTCTTTGTTTTAATTTAGTCAATCCAACCAGTAACAGGTATTCAGTAAATGTTGGGTATTTATGAGAGAATTGGGTGGAAATTTTGTACTAGAACTCTCTTTATGGATGAAATTCAATACTATTAATGTTTACCTATATTCTTTTCAATCATGTTAGAAATACAAAAAATGAATAACTTGCTATATATTAGAAATGTTATATATACCTTTATATTTAGAAACTTTAGGGATGGCAGGATTTATGAATATCAACATCTATGTTTGAATTAATTTATATTGCCTGGGTCACTATGTAATACAGAGGAAAGGTTTAGAAGGAGCATGGACACTGGTCATTTATTATCACATGTGCTTTCTATGTCTTGTGAGGGGAAAAGTCTTATCACTTCACAGATGAGGAATCTGCAGCTCAAAGAAGAGGCATAAGCTCACTGCACTCTCTTAGGCTCATGTGGAGAATTTGATCACCTTTATATCTGGAAGGGTTATCTGAAAAAGTAATTCTAACTTGGAAATAAAGCTGATAATTTGTTTCTGTAGTTATCTTGGGCTTCTTATTTACTCTTCTAGTCCTTATAATTAGAGGTCTGCAGAACGAAGAAATTATTGTAGATGTGGGGAAGTTATCTGTAGCTTTAAGCCCTAGAGCTAAGTTTATAATTTTTTTTAAAATTTTCATATTGAAATGATCCATTAAATGATGCAGAATGACAAATTTGGCTTCTGATCTACTTTCTCTTATTTATTTAACCTATCTTTATTTTTCATATACATTAGGTATATAAATTTGTGGTTACTTACCTCATGACAGATATTGATAATTTGCTAATTATTTTAATAATCAATAGATGTCAAAAATAAGCTTTATTAAGGGGCCTGAGCCTGTATCTTCCACATAACTACCTGCCCCTTCCTTTCCTCGAGTCAGCTTAGGGAGTGGGAGCTGGCCAGGCCCACAGTACTCTGGGCCCTCCCTACATGCCTTGTCCTGAACCACTAGGCAAAGTTTCTTTAGGCACCAAGATGACATAAACATGTTTACCCACAAATAAGGCTATACTTAATTTTTGGAACTTTTAAAAGCTTATTTGTTAGAATATTGGGATGATTGCTATCTTTTTGTCATTTAGAAAACTTCTATTACAAAATTGTATTACTATAATCAAAAATGTGTGTGGATGTCCTGACAGGAAAAAAAAACAACAAATGCTACTTAATTCTTGGTTCACCACACAGGTAAATTGAGTGGGGATAATCGTTATGGTCATTTTTCATTTTTGATTTATAGTCCAGGGTCAGGCACTGGGGAAGTCCCTGTATAAAAATGAAGAGTAATTCTGTCTTACCCGAAAAGCAGCTGTGCTATAGGAAGAGGTTAAATTTTGGTCATATGTCTGGAAATAATGGGGCTAGCAGGCCTCTGTGACCTGACTGAGTTTATTCTGGATTTGTAGAATGTGCTTTATATCCCCAGGAGGTCAGTGAATCCCGTGAAGTCCCTGAGGAGCATTTAGCTAAAATAGCACTTCAAATAAGTGAACTCTGACTTTTGTTGCTCAATTCAATAACAGTGGAGAACTCCCATATAGTTTTTGATATTGTACTCAGTTTTAGAGAGATGTTGCAACCACTTTTCAAAGCTTGAGAACATAATAACATTGGGAAACACGAGACTCAAGTTTTAAGAGTTTTCAGGATCTAGGTGGATTCCTAAACTGAGTACAATCAAAAGAACAGCATATCACCTAATGTTCACAATGCAAGGGAACATTTCAAAACATCTAGGAGTATATTATAAATGTACCACAAAAGTGAGGTGATGGTTATGTTAATTTGATTTAAGCATTACACTTTGTATACCAAACCATCATAATGTACCCCATAAATGTATATAGTTATGATTGAATAAAAATTAAGTAAAAAAAAGTACATCAAAAGTGCTAAAAAATAATCTATGAAGAGTAACTATGGGAACAGTTGACCAGGGACTTACAAATGGATGTTGGAGTCCCCTTTTGGAACAGAAGTGGTGATGGCTTGGGTTTAGCTCTTCCTGCGAAAGGGGAAAGCATGAGGAAGACCAATTTCATGAAGAGTTAAAGGAAGGGGAGAAAATGTTGCTTTCATTCTCTTCCTAAATGTCCAAAAATATCTGTATAGTTAAGAACTTATAAGATGTTCTAGTCTCTGGCCTTTGAGCACCTCTATTGCAGAGACATTGAAAGCTATTCAAAGCTTACGCTTGTAAAACTTCTAAAAACCACTTATTTTTTGCTACTTCCCATGTTTGATTCACTGCATGTCCTCACCAGGGGTGAATAAATGATAGAATTAAAGAGGATATGGACTTCTTAGTCCTCCAATTTTTTAAAGGTAGGACATAGACTCAGAGAACTGCAGCCCTAAGGACAAGCAAGTAATTCATTTGTAGAAAGTCTCATTTTCTAATATGACTTTTGATGAGGAGCTGATATAAAGTAAACCAAGCTACATATCTTAACAAAGCATCTCAGCCAGTAAGTAGCTAAAGTTAGTTTCAAACTCTCCAGAAGGTCATGGAAATCTAAAATGTACTTTCTAATATAAATAATTTAGAAAGGGGGTGGAGGGTGGTAATTGGAGAATCGTATCATCCTCCATTCTTGACATGCTTGACTCATGGGAATCTTGCAGGGATCACCTAATGAACCATGTCAGGGCCATTGGCAGCCCAGACATCGACATTGCTATTGTGAGTATGAAGTGATGGAGAAGATTCTTCATGAGAATCTGGAAGAAAATCAAAAGTGTAATATTCAGAAATCTACGTAGTTAAGTCATTCTTCAAATTTGTATAGAATTGGCCAAGGCATTTCTTAGGAGCCGGGTGTAGATTTGTGAGGAGATGATCTTCTTCCCCGAAACTCTTTTCAGCCCTAGATCATTGATTCTTTTCTCTTTTTCTTTATTTTGAGACAGAGCGTCAAGCTGTCACCCTTGGTAGAGTGCTGTGGCATCACAGCTCATAGCAACCTCCAGCTCCTGGGCTCAAGCGATTCTCCTGCCTCCGCCTCCCAAGTAGCTGGGACTACAGGTGCCCGCCACAACACCTGGCTATTTTTTGGTTCCAGCCATCATTGTTGTTTGGTGGGTCTGGGCTGGATTGGAACCTGCCAGCTCAGGTGTTATGTGGATGGTACCGTAGCCGCTTGAACCACAGGCACTGAGCCGATCATTGATTCTTGAGAGAACCTCTGAGATGGTCTTGACTAAAACTGAATGAAATAGAGAAGCAACATTTGTTCTTGTTTCAATCCTTTCCCCCATTTTAGCGTGATGGCAGTCACTGTTTTGACAACCAACAGAGAGAGGTGCACCCTAGGCAGGCACAGTGAGAGCCAGGCAGGTCCCTCATCCCAGCAGCTGCAATGAGTGGATAAAACCAAACCAGGGCCTTCCCTGCTTGCCCGGGTGTGAAAGTAGGACATGGGTTTGCCTTATTATTGAACTGTCCCTAAAAAAAAAAAAAAAGGCTTCCCAGGGCCTTTAGGGATGTGATTGGGGATTTCTGTGGATGGAATTTGGGAATTTCTGAGGTCATAATAGAAATTTTATCCTTTCATAGTTTTTCCAGAGCTCTTGATTTCTGAAGGACAGAATAGTATTGAGGAATCTAGAAGAACATGGAGCTACTCTTTCAGAGGTGAGCCAGGGACTCAGCTTGAGTTCCCAGCAGTCCTCTTAGCACTGTTGCTATGTTCAGCCCTGGATCCCTCAGGCTTGGAGTTGGTTATAATCTCAAATGAAGGTATTCAACATTGCCACCTTCCTTAATAAAACCATATTCTTCAGATGGCAACAAATAATTTTTTTCCCATTTCTTTTTAAATTTTTTCTTTTTTTTCTTTCTTTTTTTTTTTTTTAAGCAGGAACTCAACTTTATTGTGGCAAGCAGCCCCACTTATATAGAGCGTGGGGAAGGGGCGGGGAAAGAAGGCAGAGGATGAGGTGCGTGACAGGGTTGGGCCAATGGCATGGTACCACGTTGGCTGTATCTAGGTAGAGGCAGTTTCAGGCTGGGCCTTGCTGAGTCATTGCTACGCAGAAGTAGCTCGATGGATCTACTTCTAATCAGGCTCGGGAAGTTGCATTAGGCCTCAGGCACATGGCAGGGCCCAACAATTCCCTCTTTTGTTTTTTGTATGGCGGAAAAACATAGCCCCTGTCTTAGGTTGCCTGCTCTTGCAGTTTCAGTCTTACCCGTCATGGGGTTACAAACATCAATGGTTTGGTCCCTGTCTTAGGTTGACTGAA